>WOVY01006268.1:0-27433 GCA_013436015.1 Rhipicephalus annulatus | reverse complement strand
TGTTTTAGGATGATCTAGGAATTACTATGCAAGTGTGCAATGTATATATGATTCTGAACCCGGGAGTTATTTGTAGCACATGTCCACCACGTGATGTAGAGGTTCTAGGGTTCTCGTCAGCTGACCCCAAGGTCAACAGTTCGATCCCGGCCGTGGCGGTTGCATTATGATGGAGGTGAAATGATAGAAGCCCGTGTACCATGCGATGTCAGTGAAGGTTAAATATTATCGGATGGTCCAAATTTCTGGAGCCTTCCACTACGGCGTCTGTCATAATCATATCATATGGTTTTGTGACGTTAAACCACAGACAATTGCAATCACAGCATGCCGCCAGGGCGAGTTTCTGGTAGGTTTATTCTAAAACGTTACTTTATCTTGGAACGTGAATGATACATGTTTCATATCTTACTCCTTGTCGTTTCAGTCAGATAAGGAAATGCGAATATCTGGGTTGGTGGCGGAACCAGCTCGCAGAGATGAACGAAACAAGTTTTCGGTAGGTCCCACACATAGTGCAAATCTGTTTCATGCGAAGCCGTGGGCGACTAGTTGCTTACGTCGCACTGCGAACATAGTCTTTCGAGACGTATTGACGTGATTGTGTCGTTTGGTTAGTTGCGTGCATATCATGGGCTTACGAATACACTGGCGAACGAATACACTGGCGTGTAAGTGATACATCACTGCTCGACGCGACATCGACATTCTCGTAACAGTACAGACGTAACTTTTGTCATAATGAAGTACAAGGTGTATCGTGCTGGGTCATGCTGACCATGACTCATGATGCGCACTCCGGTGCGCACCGACCGATTATGCCTAATATAAGCGGCGACAATAAACCCAGCAAGGCATTGCTGCATCCTGCTTCATCGGTGACCGTCTCAGTCTTTGATCAGCCTACCTGGGTCTGATACATGGTGTCAGAAGTGGGATCGACGGCGGATTGCTACCACATCGCTTCGCCGGTGCCGACAATCATGGAACTTACTGAAGCCACCGGACCGACTATGCCTGACAGGAAATGTTCAGAAGAACTGGCAGCTTTTTAAACAAAAGTTCGAATTGTTTCTACAAGCAACAGAGCCAGCTACACGACTGACAGAAGCTGCTAGAACAGCCAGGCTCCTGACTGCTGATGGGGACGACGCTTTAGAAGTCTTCAATAACTTTACATTCGCAGAAGGCGAGAACAAGCAAGACTACCAGGACTGTGGTAAAGAAATTTGAAGAGTACTGTGCAGAGCAGCAAAACGAAGTCTACGAAAGATATGTCTTCAGGACAAGGACGCAAGATGAAGCTGAACCAGTGGAACATTTCATAAGAGACCTGCGCAAGCAAGCAAGGTATGCAACTTCGGTCCGCTTGCTGACTCGATGATACGCGACCAAATCGTATTTGGCTCTTGGAACACTAAACTGAGGGAAAAGATGCTACGCGAGAAGGACTTGACGCTCCAGAAGGCCGAACAAATCTGCAAAGCGCAGAGCTCGCGAACAAGCAAAACGAAGCATGGCAAGGTAACGAAGCAAGAGTGGACGCCACCGAAAAACGTTACCTACACTCGCACCCAAGGCCGGAAAGCTCCTGTCCAGTGCTGCAAGTGCAATCGAAGACATGAGCCTAGGAAATGTCCCGCCTTTGGCAAAATAGCCGCGCCTGCGCAGGCCGAAATCATTTTGCGGTTTGTTGCAGAAAGTATGAGGTCGACGAAGTACAAGAGGAAAAGGAAGACTTTGCAATCTTGGACGTCACCGTGTGCGGAATCCAGAAAACAGATTGGATTGTTAAGGCCCAAGTTGGACAGCAAGAAGTTGCATTCAAAGTAGACACTGGTTCCCAAGCCAATTTATTACCACTGTCAGTGTACAAAAGATTCCGAACGAATCCACCCCTCAGGGCAAGTAATTCCGTTTTACGATCCTATAGCGGAAACGCTATCATGCACTACGGAGTGACAACTCAGGTGATTACGATCAACGAGCGTCGGTGCCTTGCAGATTTCTTCGTTGTGAAGCGGGGCCAGAGTATATTAGGTCTCGAACTGGCTGAATCTCTAGCACTTGTCTCCAGGGTGGTTGATTTCGTAACCACTGAAGGGATGACTCCAATGACGCAACGGTCTCTCCCAACGACGCAGAAATTCAGCCACCTCTTCGAAGGCACTGGGTGCGTGAAGCGGCAATATCGTATGGTACTACATGACGATGCGGTTCCAGTGATCCATGCAGCGCGACGCGTTCCTGTGGCCTTACGGGACCCCTACAGAAAGAGCTGGTGCGCATGGAACAGGCGAACATCATCTGCAAGGTGGACGAACCAACTGATTGGGTAAGCCCGCTTGTTATTGTAGAAAAAAAGACGGTAGCCTCAGGGTATGCATGGATCCAAAGAAGCGTAACGCATGCTTGAAACGCGAACACTACCAGATGCCACAACGCGAAGACATTGAGGCGGAGCTGTCTGGTGCGAATTTCTTCAGTCGACTAGACGCTAACGCAGGGTTTCACCAAATTCCCCTTGATGAACCTACCTCAAAGATATGCACGTTCGCCACGCCGTTCGGGCGCTACCGATTTCTTAGACTTCCATTTGGCATTGCATCTGCCCCCGAAGTCTTCCAGAAAACACTGAGCGAGATTTTTGACCATTACCCGGAGTTAGAGTGTACATTGATGAACATTCTCGTGTGGGGAGCAACCAAGCAAGAGCATGACAGTCGCCTTCAAGCCGCTCTATGCGCAGCCAACGCGCAGGGCTAACATTCAACAGGGCGAAGTGCCAGTTTGGAGTGCAGAAGATAGTTTTCTTGGGCGATGTTTCAGCTCAGCAGGAATTCGTCCAAATGCACCTCTTGTAGACTGTTTGAGCAAAATGCCCGTACCAACTGAAAAACTTGCCGTACAACGTATGCTTGGAGTAATAAACTATTTTGGAAAATATGTGCCAACTCTCGCTGATAGAACGAAGCTTCTTCGAAGCCTGATACGGAAGGACAACCGTATTTGACTGGACCGAAAAACACGCTCAGGAATGGCACGCAGTCTGCGAAGCGCTGCGCACTGCCCCGCTCCTCGCTATATTCGACCCCGCGAAAGAGACAAAGATAACGGCAGACGCATCTAAGGATGGCATAGGGCCGCACTGCTCCAGCGACACTCCAGTGGCTGGCGTCCTATCGCCTACGCGTCACGAGCCATGACCGACGTTGAAAAGCGTTATTCTCAAATAGAGAAAGAAGCGATGGGTATAGCATACGGTTGCGAGAAGTTCCACCAGTTTGTGTACGGTAGGAAATTGTGATCGACACCGATCACAAACCGTTGCTAGCCTTTCGTCCAAAGATATCGGAAACATGCCCCCAAGACTTCAAAGATTTTTTCTGCGCTTATTAATATACGACTATGTTCTACAGTTTGTTCCAGGCAAAGAATTGGTCCTTGCTGACATGCTCTCAAGGGCCCACACCGTCAGAGCGTGAAGACACAGTGGATTTTGGCGACATTCAAGTACACGCAGTGGCCGTTTTGTCATCTTTAGGAGTGAAAGAACGAAACAGCTTTTGTCTCGGGAAACATCTAACGACCCGGAGCTACGTGCGGTAGTAGAAAGCTTGTCGTTAAACAAAGACTTCGAAGGAACACTCAAGCCGTTCGCCTCTGAACTTTCAGTTGTCGACGGAATTCTTCTGAAGGGCTGTAAAGTAGTTATACCAAAGAAACTGCGTCCAGAAACCCTAAGCCGCATTCACGAGGGCCATCTTGGTTTAAATAAGTGCAAAGCTAGGGCACGGCGTTTAGTATTTTGGCCTGGTTTGAACTCTGACATTGCTGACGTTGTACGGAATTGTGCTGTCTGTAAAACCTATGCGTACAAACAACCGGACGAGCCCCTCTTGCTACGAAACCCCTCCTGATCACCCTTGGTACCGAGTGGGCGTAGATCTTTTTTGTTATGCTGGAGCCACGTACCTTGCTGTTTTTGATGCCTATTCAAATTTTCCAGAAGTTGAAAAACTCGAGGAGACATCGGCAACTGCGGTTATCGACAAGCTGGCAGCCATCTTTGCAAGGTATGGAATACCGATGGAAGTCTGCACAGACAACGGCCCCCAGTTCGCAAGTCACCAATTCGCCACGTTCTCCAGACGGTACGATTTCAAACATATAACTTCGAGCCCAATGTTTCCACGTTCCAACGGGCTAGCAGAAAAGGGTGTCCAAATTATAAAGCGGCTGCTTAAGAAGACTGGGACCACACATGAAGATTTTTGGCTTGGGTTACTTGGTTACCGCTCTGCTCCCTTGCAGGATGGCCGGTCGCCGGCGGAACTTCTGCAGGGCAGGCCTCTACGCACTAGGATCCCCGACTTCAACCTGCAGCCCAAGAGTCCTGTAAAAAAGCGCCAGCAGACGTCGTCTGGACGACCGCTGAGACCACTCCTACCGGGAGACGTGGTTCGCGTGAAAGGCCAGGCTTGGTCTCAAAAGGCTAAGGTATTGGGAAAAGTAGCCCCGAGGTCCTACAACGTCGCAACAGGAGAGGGGAGAACGCTGCGGCGTAACCGCCAACAGCTGCTGGCAACCTCGGAGCCATTTACGTACTCCAGCGACAGTGACACTGACGTCGGAGATGATGACGCAGAAGAGCCTCCACATCGGAGCCCGCCTCGCGTGACTTCGCCGGCACCTAGAAGATCCTCGCGCATTAGGGAGGAACCAAGACGTTTAGCATACGGCCCCCAACTTTGCTCAAATAGTTTAGCGGCTAGTTCCGGCGGAATACTGTTGAATTTGTATTTTTTCTATCGCATTGCACTTCTTTTTTACGCCTTGTTAAAAAAAAAAAAAGGATGGGAGATGTATCGTGCTGGGTAATGCTGACCATGACTCATGATGCGCACTCCGGTGCGCACCGACCGATTATGCCTAATATAAGCGGCGACAATAAACCCGGCAAGGCATTGCTGCATCCTGCTTCATCGGTGACCGTCTCAGTCTTTGATCAGCCTACCTGGGTCTGATACACAAGGAACGCTTGTTGCCCTATTTCTGTTGCAACTTGCGACACTGGGTCATAGCTTACCCAGTCATAGGTGTACACACGGAAGGTACATTACATGGTTGCTGAGCACATAGCTAACACTGCAACCACTACTGACCGTAGGTTCTCACCATAACAACAAGTGGTCTTACCCTATACACATAGGGTAACCCAACTATTAACAATTTGTACCATTTAGTTTCTTGCTAAGTTTCGTTGCAGCTCCTTCAGCAGCCTTTGTCTACTACGTTAAAAGCGACCAGAAAACAAACTGCATATTTTACTCGCGTTCATTATGAGGAAACTGTCGTATACAGTTTTAAATTTCCATTTTCGCTGTCCTAGCTCAACAGAGACTGAATCTGACTGAATACCAGTGTGCAGACGCTACACTTAACTATGACCCTTTCCCCTATGCACGTGATATGAATGTCCCGTTTTTTTTGTCACGGCCTTTCAGTCATAATCGTCATACGCCCTACCTTCTCAAGCCCATTATAGGTAGATGGTAACAGGGAAGTGTAAGGAAAAAATTGAAAGCGTGGGGGGTAAGAGGAGACTAATCTTTAGTGAACCGTAGCACTCGTGATGCAAGGAGTTGAGTTAATATTTGCGCGCTAATGATTCACTTTAGTAATAGCATAAAGGCTTACACAGCTTCAAAGCTTCGTTTTGAAGACCACTTAAAATCTCTCAAGCCAGATTTATTGGCCACAGCAATTTTTAGTAAAGTGAAAACCTGGATATAGTTTTTTTTTAAAGTTGCTCGCCAATGAAAGAGCTTACCCAAGAGAGAAAGAGTCTTGTCGAGAAAAAGAAATGCAAAAAGAACAGCTCAATTTACCTTGTCTGTATCAGAAACATCAAAAACCATAATCAAGTGTCTTCCTATGGATTCGTTTTGTTGTATTTGTCGAAAAGTTGTCACGATTGGTTCATTATCATTCCTCGAACGAAGTCTGTAAAAAAAGAAAAGCAAGAGTTTAAACAGGATCAATCCGTAGATGGCTTTGTACAAGCGTGGGTACATTCCAGACAGACGCTTTCTGTTTTGGTTTTGCCACTTCTTCTTAAGACAACGCAGAGATCTCAACATCCATTTGCCCCAGGTGTTATTAGGTTGTAGCATTGTCCATGCGGTAGGTGCGAACAAAAATAGTTTTTGTATATATACATCTCATATCATTCATAAATGGCTGACTCTTGCTGACTGGAAGTGGGACATTAACACTTATACCTTCTGCCTGCGTACATATAGCCACCCATACATAGCCAACATGAAGCACCTCCTTTTACACTGTCCAGCCCCACATTATTTTCGCAAGAACAACGCCATTTTCCTACCTCCTCATTTGAAAGCGGAACACAAACACAGCCTCGAGAACCTTCATTAGCTTGTCACATTCGCTAATTTCAAAATAAGTAGCGGATTGGCGCGCGTGATTCAGTGTGGGCCAATCACCGTTCCTCATTCCCCAACCTCTCAATCAGTGGCCTTCGGTCCTCCTTTATCCTTGTAAAATAATTTAACTATCAAATTTGTGTTACCCATTAGGTATTATGATGCGGCTTTTGGCACGCAGGAATTAATACGCATCACTAGAGGGAGACATTTTTTCAACATTACTGGGGTGAGTTAGACTGAATGATACCAGGCAGCCGCCTTCTGAAAGTTATGCTTATAGACAATAACGTTTGAGGCAAGTATAAGTAATTATTTCAACAGAGTGACTCGAAACAATAATGGATTTGTATTGAGATTAACATAATTTTGAAAATGTAAACAGCACACTAGAAAAAATTGGCAGATCCTACGTACAGTGGGAATCGATGATATGCGAAGCACAAATGAGAAATGGTGACATGTCACTTTAAAATCAGCACAACGTTACGACGTGGATGTAAATGATGCGGTACATGACTTCCGTGTCATGGTTATCATGTTTGGATGAGTCGTTTACCTTCGCCATCTATTCACGTCAAGTGATACCAAATTTAGTAAATGTGGAGCTAGAGAAACGGCCGCGAGCACGCTATGAGCGTGGTATGTTGCCATGTTCTTACATGACAAGCGTGTCAGAATTATCATGTTTGTACCAGTCATATATTTTGTCATCCATTGACGTCACGTGACACAAAATTTGGTATATGTGGAGCTAACAAAACGGCCGCGAGCGCATCATGAAGGGCCCAAATAAATACTCCAATGTAGGGTTGACGCACGCGCACGCTGGGCACAGTGACCCTACGTTAGCAAAACGCGAGCACTCTACAGTCTGACGCCAGGCGCGACCAGCGTCCGTCGGCGCGGCCCGACGGCAACCGGCGCGAAATTCGCGCTGATGTGTTACCCAGACAACACTGCGTCTCCCTCTTTTCGGGACGGAGGGACGGCGGACGCGCTGTAACGCGCATGCGTCAAAGCAACGCAGCGCGGCGTGCGCCTGCGAATATATCGCAGGGCCGGCGCCTGGCGTGGCAAACGCCGGCGTGACGCGACGAAATAAACGCCGGCAAGCGCGCGCACAGCGTCACGTCGAAGTGTATCGGCGCCTTGACTGTGCCATGTAGTCATGCTCTTACATGACACGCAACTCATGGTTATCATGTTTGCACCAGTCACATACCTTTGTCATCCATTGGCGTCACGTAATACCAAATTTGGCATATGTGAAGCTAGCGAAACGGCCGCGAGCACACTATCAGTGAGGCATATAGTCATGTTGTTACATGACACGCATGTCGTCATTATCAAGTTTGGATGTGGCATTTACTTATGTCATCTGTTCGCATTGCGTAATACCGAGTTTGGTACATGTGAAGGTAGCGAAACGGCTGCAAGCGCATTATGAGCGTAGCATGTAGTTATGTTACATGAAACGCATCTCATGTTTATCATGTTTGCACCAGTATCATACTTTCGTCATCTATTCGCATCCTGTAATACTAAATTTTGTATAAGTGAAGCTAGCGAAACGGCCGCCAGCGTATCATGAGCATGTAGTCATGTTTTACATGACACGCATGTCATGATTATCATATTTGCACCAGTCACATGCCTTCGTCATCCATTAAAGTACTGTAACACCAAATTTGGTATATGTGACGCTAGCGAAACGGCAGCAAGCGCATAACGAGCGTGGCATGTAGGCAAGTTGTTACATAACACGCATGTCATGATCCTTATGTTAGGGTCTGTCACTTGTTTTCGCCATGCAATAATGTAATACCATAACAGTTTTGCAACATGCCATGTGAACGAAACCACCGCAAGAGCTGCAAGAACATGAAATGTAAATGATGACATTCATGACATACATGTCATGATTTTCATGTTATGACTAGTCAAATGTGTTCTTCATACAGTCATGTTTTGCCATACCAAGTTTGGTATTGATACCATTATCAAACCGGCCAGGAGAACTAAAAATCGTAGGTGGCTAGATAGATATATAGATACGCCGAAAGTGCCCGAAGTTCGCTAAGAAATGCTTCGCATTTAAAAAAATTGTCTTCACTAACCCTTTGAAGTCATCGCTACCGGTGATCAGCTGCCAGGCGGACATAGGGTCGCAAGGTTTGTCACCCCAACGCTCGCCACCTGACGCATTTTCCGAAGAATTGGTGCAGGCGGCTGGAAACTGCACATAGGCGATGCCGAAGAGCAAAATAATCGTACATGTCTTAGTTTATGGGCGTTTAACAGCACCCAAACGCTACAGAAAGCGTGAGAAAGTGCACAGTAATTGAATTGGAAAGAACCCAATTAGCAAGCTGACTTACGCTGCTTCCACATCATATTGCAGTGACATCATGAAAAATGTGTTGATATGCTATTCGAAAAGTAACTATATTGTTGTATGTTAGAGATGAAAAACAGCACACAAAAATGTTTTGTAGAATTTCTCGGGAGTCATAACAGATGAGATATTACACATTGCTTTGAACTTCCTTACTTGACATTGGAGTCTTGAGTAAGCACAGTTTCAAAAACGAATGCTTAACCTTCATTCCTTAGCTTGAGGGAATATTTTCAATTGTTCATCGCTTTTTAACATAACCTAAGTTTGTGTTCTCGCTTGGTGGCTTTTCGATAAAAATATATATTGTTAAACAATCAAAGAGCAATCTGTGCCCATGCATAATAGACACCGTTCTTGCATGTGAAATTAGAAGTCATAGTGAGGCGTACAAGAAGTGCGGCAGTTACCGTGCCGTTGCAGGCGTCCTCCGAATACCAAACGTCGCCAGTGGCCGCGAACTCGCCGAGCACTCCGTACCGGTAGCGAGCCCATTCTCGCGCCAGTTGGTAGCCTTTGCAGAACGAACAACACGAGATGCGTAAGGTAGTGATAATTTTTAACCTTTCATTTGCATGATATAGTACCATCTGTACCACACGGACAATTGAGTACTCAATGTTCAAGTTATTTGACAATGCAGACGACTGTTTGTCCGTAGGTCTCAAACGTCCTTTAAGAGAATCTAAAACGTCTTTTTTCAACACTTTGGTAAATGTGATGGGTGCCAAGTACGCCTTTCTCTACACTGATACAAAGATAAGTTCGCATTTTAAGATTAAAGGTTTGACATTTTCGAAGCAAAGAAACAAAATATTCAGAAAGAAAAATGTTAATAACGCAATTCAACATAGACAAAAAAAGAAAGAAAGGGGACGGGATAGGCCATCCCTATCCTGTCTTTTATTTTTTTCGCCTGTGTTGAATTGCGTGCCTAACATTTCTTCAGTATGAGCAAACTAGCCAGGCAACACGTTCTATCAAAGTAAATATAACTAAAACAAAAATACTATTCACCAGATATGAACAAGCTAGCCCAACAACACGTTCTAGCAAACTAAATATATTTAAAACAAAAAGACTATTCACTACATGACTATTTCGTTGACATCAAGAAACAAGTTGCTTCCCGAGGCAATAGAAAAGTGAAGCACATCTCGAGTCTTTGAGACAGCCGACGTTCCCATACAGACATGAGCCCTTGTTACCGGTTTAGATACAAAACTTGAAGGTGCTGGTAAATGTTTCAGGAACTCCGACGTCGTGGCTCAGCCAACTTCAATGTTTGTTTCGAAAAGTAACAATGAAGCCTTCACTCTTTATACGCCTAGTATTTACATTATCCCAAAAAGAAGTATACAGTCGGAGCGCGGACCAGCTATAGTCAAATGTGACTTCATAAGTCCGCGGCATTTCCTGCTCAAAGGCGAAGGCAACAATGTCTCCATCAATAGGTGCGCACTTCATATGTACAGTTTGTTTCACACTTAGAGGAAATCTCGGAAACGGACAAATCGTGGTGCGGCCAGTGCTGAAGTCAGGCGCCGGCAGCGGCTCGTGTATGCGCAGGCACTTGAAAAGCCCGAGTTTTGAACCATGTTCATCTGCTATGGCAGCACGCGAGTACAGCGCTGGCCGCACCACGTGTTCTGCGATCCGAGATTTTCTCTCATTGTGAAACAGACTGTACGTCATGCGATGAAAGGTTGCTGGTCCTGCCTTCAGAAAACATCGCTGAGTGCACGGACCCTTGGCTATGTTATTTAGTCCACGGAGGTGATTGGCTTGTCACATTAGTCTTCTGGGCGGGGACTATTCAGACTTCTTAATTTGTATGCGAATATAGTACTCAGTCGCGCCTGCGAAAGGCTACTATAGTCTTTCGCAGGTGTGACTGCGAAAGACTATTCTTCTGCGAAAGACTTTTATAGTCTTTCGCAGGGGAAGGGCCGGTGCGCCGTGGTTCTGTGGGTGAAGCATACAATTGTACCCGAGTATAGCGCCCTAAATAGGCGTGCTTGTGTAAAAGTTAAGACACTTGCCGACTGTCTCAGCCACCTCGCCTGACGACGAGTTCATTGGCAGCGCAGCCATCGGAAATATCACGCGTTCGCCAGGCTGTCCGCATGCGGCCACACGCTGTGCGACGGGCGCTTGCAGCTGCGGCCAGAGCGACCCAGGTCCATCTTCCACAATGCGTATGTCGGCCCTCGAAAACGGGTCGTAAGGCACCTGCTTCACACCGGGACGCTGGGGCCAGTGTCGCGGTACCGCCAGAGTAACGCTGGCGAGGTGGACGCGCCCACCGGAAGCCCTATGCAGAGACAGGGAGGCGGCGCGCAGCAGCACCTGCGTGGCAGTGTAGAGTATGTAAGAGAAGAACTACATTAAACAGAAGATTTTGATTTGTATGCATCATAATATGCTTACAAGTGTTCTGTAGTGGATGAATTCTAGATCATCGAGTACTAACTGAAAAAGCGAGTACTGAAACGAGTGCTGGAAGTCATCGACTAGTCGATGACTTTCAGCGTTCGCTTTAGTAAGTATGTGAGTGTTCTTACTTTTCACACAGCCATAAGAATGTAGCCACCAGCTTACCCCAGTCATTAACAAAGGCCGCATTGTGTAAAGCACTAAGCAACTCATTGCAGGTTTGAAAGCAGAACTTTGCTGCCAAACCACAGTCCACTGCCATTGGCCCTTCGACATCATTCGCGAATGTAATGGATGTGCAGGGTTCCTATATGTCGTTTCGTGCGACCATTCCGAAGTTGACAGATGGGACTCCGTAATGTTTCAGAAGCAAGAAATCCATTCGAAATGACGCGTTTGCCGGGTACACTGAATAGCGTTGGATGAATGGGGACTTTGCTGCGCACCTTGTTGCACTTACATGGAACTTAGTATTAAGGAGAACTAACAGAAAATGATGCCAAAAAGATTGGGAACATTGTTAAATGTAATTATGTAAGTGTAAGAAATAAAAGTGGACGAGAAGAAAACTTGGCGTCGGCAGAGACTGAATCATCGGACCTGCAAGCAATGCGTCCAGGCTCTACCTTGAGCTACTGCAGGCTTATGTCCCAGAAATACGGAGCTTGAGTTGTGTGCGCCTTACCAATCACACGCCACGTGCGAATCATTGGATGACTTGAAAACGTTCATATATGTAAAAATAATTGTTATTCGCCTATTTCTATAACAGAAAGCTTCAAGGAACCCCGCATGGGTTATCTAGGAAAACATGCTTGCTTAGTGATGAAGCAGTCAACCTGGTCTTCACGAATTTTCGCAGGTCACCTGCTAGCTGCCGGTTACGCCTGTTACAGTATTGGTTGGAGTTGGATTTCTTAAATGTCGGGGAGCGGCGAGATGGGCGTGAGGGAATAAACTTTATTTCATGATCAGACATGTTTGTGGTTTGGGCTAGATCTCACAGGGGACTACCAGGAGACGTTGCCTCTCTACAGCTTCCCTGGCCTCTGGAGAGCCTCTTTTCGGACATGTACCTCTGAACTGAGCAGCGCTAGCCACCCCCCCCCCTCACTCCCGGAGGGCCTCAGGAGAACATGTTAATATTGCCACCTAGTGTTGTGAGCCAGCAAGCTCTAGCCAACCGAAAAGGACAAAGAGAACAAAAAAACGGCTTTTGTAACTCCTGACGGTCTGTATGAATTCCGAGTGCTCCCATTCCGCCTCTGTTCCGCTCCGCCCACATTCCAAAGAATGATGGATACCGTTCTCGCTGACTTCAAGTGGAAACGTTTGCCTCGTCTGTCTAGATGATGTCGTTGTCCTTTCAAAGACGTTTGACGAGCACCTTCGTCGCCTTCTGAGTGTTCTTGAAGCTGTACGATCCGCTGACCTTACCCTGAAGCCGGAGAAGTGCCATTTCGGCTACAAAAACTGAAGTTCCTAAGTCACGTTGTGAGCGCTGCAGGCGTTCGGCCCGATGTCGAGAAGACTGCCGCTGTGGCCACTTTTTCAGCTCCGACAGACAAGAAATGTCTTCGACCATTTCTGGGGGCTCTGCGTATACTATCGCTGCTTTATTGAAAACTTCTCTATGATTTCGGAGCCTCTCATCAGACTTACGCGTGACGACACCCCATTTATGTGGTCTAACGAACAAGCGTCTGCCTTTGCAGAACTGCAACACTGACTGTATTACCCTCCTGTACTTGGTCATTTCCATGAGGACTCTGACACAAAGGTGCACACTGACGCAAGCAACATCGTTCTCGGAGCTATCTTGGTGCAAACACAAGATGGAACCGAACGTGCGATTGCCTAAGGGAGCCGCACTCTATATCGTGCCGAGACCAACTATTCAACGTCAAAGAAGGAATGTCTCGCGGCAATATGAGCGATTACAAAGTTCAGGCCTTATCTCTATGGGCGCCCATTTAAAGTTGTGATTGATCACCAAGCTTCATGTTGGTTGGCTAACATCCGAGACCCCTCTGGGCGAAGCACAATGGAGTCTGCGACTTGAGGAGTTCGATGTCATCATCGTATAAAGTCGGGTAGAAAGCATGACGACACACACCCCATCACGAGTACCTCTGGAATCCGACCATACAGCTTTAGAAGACGGCAGTGCCTTCCTGGGGACTCTTAGTAGGGCGGACCTCCTCAGTAAGCAACGCCCATCATCGATCATTTAGAAGGCAGCACCGTGTCTTTTCCTCGCCACTTTCCTGTATATTGCCGTCATTTTGCTTAGGACACGACATATTATAAAAGATACACACCGGTGTCGGCAGCAGATTTTTTCTAGTTGTTTCTCAACACCTTCGTGATTATATCCTATTAGTATGCCCCGATGAGCCGTCATCCGGTCATCTGGGATACTCACGGACGCTCGACCGGGCACGACAGATATATTTCTAGCCAAAACTTGCAGCTTGTGTCAAATGCTACGGGAAAAGATGCCGCGAATGTCAGCGTTGCAACTCGACATCTGTTAAGCCTGCAGGCCTCCTACAACCCATCGACCCACGACGTACGCCGTTTGACCAGGTTGGCATGGACCTCCGGAAATAAGTGGATCATCTTCGCAACTGATTACTTGACGCGTTACGCTGAGACGAAGCCAGTGCCACGCGGTAAAGCATCTGAAGTGGCCCAGGTTTTTATGCACCACATTGTGCTTCGTCACGGCGCCCCGTCATTCATCATCACTGACTGAGGGACAGCGTTTACGGCAAAACTGTTGGAAGACATCTTCAAGCTCAGTTACACAAACCCCCGTAAGACAACCGCATACCACCCCCAGAGTAACGGCTTGATAGAAAGGCTAAACAAAACGCTGGCGCACATGATTTCTATGTATGTGAATGTGCAGCATAAAACGTGGGACGAGATCTTGCCATGCGCAACGTTTGCGTACAACACCGCAGCCCAGGAAATGACAAGGTTCGCACCCTTTCGTCTCGTTTACGGTCGAGACGTGCAAACCATGCTAGACGCCATGATTTCATGTGACATCGACCAGCATGACCAGCTAACTCCTGATGTCGAGGATTACATTCAGCGTGCGGAGGAAGCACGTCAACTAGCTCGCGTGAACATAAGATCGCAGCAATGTGAAGACGCCCGAAGGTACAATATCCCCCATCGACAAGTCACCTATCAACCTGGCGACTAAGTGTGAGTTTCGATTCCTCTTAGACGGCGAGGCCTCAGCGAGAAACTCCTGAGCAAGTACTTCGGACCCTAAAAAGTATTACGATGGTTGAACGAGGTAAACAATGAAGTTATTCCCGACGGAGGCTCTGCAACGACCCAGCGCCACTCACCACGAACAGAGATTGTGCATGTCGACCACCTAAAACATTATTTTACGCCGTGATACTTGCCTCATTGTGCCCGAGCAGCAAAAATTTTCTTTTTTTTTTACGTTGTACGTTGGGTCTCCAACGAACGGTGAACTGCGTTAATGTTTTTTTTTAGATGCGGAGCATCTAATACTCGAGGCTTGTAGTGCGGCGCCGTCCGCAAGCTTCCTCCTCCTTCTTCCACCCATCTGTGCATCCCTTCCTCCTCTACACACCGCGCGCGCTTCTCTCCTCCACCATCTGTGCACCCTTCCTCCTCTACACAGCGCGTGCGCTTCTCCTCTTCACGAACATTCGCTAGCTGTATAATGTAGCGCGCATGCGCCGTCACGCTTCGAGAACATCGGCAGCTGACGCGCGCGCATGCGCCGTCGCGCTTCGAGAACATCGGCAGCTGACGCGCGCGCATGCGCCGTTGCGCTTCTCCCCCTTCTCGAACATTCGACAGCTGACAGCGCATGCGCCGTCGCGCTGTATATATACTCAAGGTCGGCGCTCGCTCGCTCAGTTGCCGCTCGTCGGTTGGTTTGTACGGCGCGTCGACGTCCAAGGTCGCGGTGAAATGAATTCCAACGAATCTACAAACACAATGATCGACGTCCCTTCGACCAGCGCCACCCTTTCGCATACGTGTGTACGTGTTCACTCATTTAACACCCCCTCCTACAACCACGTTAACCAATTTAGCCATCGACCCAAGTAAGTCGCAATTTAACACCCCATTTCACAACCACGTTAACCATTTTAGCCATCGACCCAAGTAAGTCGCACTTTAACACCCCGTTAACCAATTATATGCTCCGCATCCTCCTCAGTGTTCCCCCGAGGGAAGCTGCGGGCAATTTTTTTTCTTATGACCAACCACAGACAACATTTTTTGTTTCACCTGCATATGCCCTGTGCACTATAGGTTTCTCTTTTTTTTCCTTATGGACCATGCTGTCCCCTTGTGTATGAGCATCGAGTCAATGCTCTTATGGGAGGGGAAATAATGCCACCTAGAGTTATGAGTCGGCAATTCCTAGCCAGCTGAAAAGGGGCAAAAAGAACGAAGAAGAAGTGTGTGCTAGCGCTTTGTTTGAAGATACACGCTCGGGTATTTCTGCCCCGCTGTTCCTGTCTTGTTTTTACGGCTCTTGGTGCGTGACAACATTTGTTATTGCGACGCTCTTTTTGTTATGCATAGTTTGCGTTATTGTTCAGGTATAAGTGTCCGTAGGAACATTACTAAAGCAGAAGACTTAGATGCCTCACCAAACGAAAAAAACTGATCACCGGCGTCGATAGCTCACACGACATGAGTCATGGAAAACAAATAATGAGTCACCAAAGTTTCTGCAGTCATCGCAGATTGCATATTGTGATATCACATCGTGACGCCACCATTAGCTCGGCGAAAAGTTGAAGCCATCACGGAGGCAGTGGAACCTATGCGAGGTGTACCCCTGCAATGCCTTGGATTCAGCAGGCCAATACAAAATTGCGTTCTTTATAATGGGTGGAGACGATCGATACATCGATTAAGAAGAAACGGAAGACTGTGTCTTTCAATTTTTCAGAGAATACGTGAGATACTGTGTCAGGTTTTATTAGTGGAAATTGCGTGAGCGAGATCGTTGAAACTTCGTGCTTACTTTAACGGCCTCGACGACTGTTTCGTTTGGCTCAGCCGACTCCTCGATGGCCACCAGCACGTCGTAGTAGCCCCCGTTGTCCTTGTCTATCCGCAAAGTCATCGTGAACACCGGCATCAGAAGTAACAATACACTTTGTTGTTTCATCCTGCACAAAAAAGAGTGGCACGTTAGAGCCAACGCAGGCAAACATAATAAATGGCTCCTGATCATGTGGGCAACATTGCGAATTTTTGTTGGTCGCTGATAAGTATAAGGTGCCATCTAAGTAACATTTTACCGGATGACGTTTTCAATATTGGACATGTTAGAAAAATGAAACGTTTATTAGTTGAGAAGTTGTGCTTGGCCTAATTGGTGTGTGCTTGAAGACATACGCCACTGAAAAAAACGCATGCAGAGGAAGAAGAGTACGATGAAAAAGCTGGCCGTATTATCAATTAGCATGCATATTCATGGTGCAACATTGCCTGCCAAAGCGTCTGCGCAACCATTTTTCCGTCAAAGTTGGCATGCGGTGTAGTAAGTTAGCAATACCACCAGTGGAGGAGGAGAAAGAATACGTAATGGTGTCGTGACTATCACCAGTCCAGGTTCTATTTGTTTTCTTAGAAATCTTGCAGTGTCAGTATTGTGCGTTCGCTATACTGGAGAAAACTTAAGCCGCGTGCCGTTCAAGGCCGGCACGCCTACTCACGGCGCACCACTTAAAATCAGTCGTAGTGATGATCTCAACGCCTGCTTGTGACATGACCATGTGGGGCTTATTGACATACATTCTAGAACCGCGGCTCCCGCGAAAGAAAGGGCACAAGGCTTCTTGTTTTAACATTCAAAGACTTTCGCCCCACGCCAGTCGCTTCACATTCTGAATTAGGCAGACACGATCCCCGTCGAGTGGTCTACGCACCGTGCTTGCTTGTTTGCAATGGCGTTTCTGGGGAAGTGCACATATAACTTATAGGGAGTACGCTACCAAACTACTATCGCCGATTAGGAAGTACACATTGAAGGAAATGCAAATGTAGGCTAGATGGGCAAAACTGTTTGTTAAGCGTTGATCTCGAGGAAAGCAACTACAAGCAGTCAACGGGTTGCTATGGCATTATCATATTCCAGTTCTTAGCTTGCATCTTGCAACGCACATAAAAATTGTACTTGCCTCAATTGATGAAGCGCTGGAAGACGGCAATACGGGAGCAAGACGTCCTCGAAAGAACGTTGGTATAGGTGGTGGGTTCGTGCAGACTTCCGTTGCAATGGCTGTGACAATCTCGAATATGATGATGATGATGAATCCACAGACATGGCTCGTACCCACTCAGGGGGATTGGCCAAGAATCGATGACTTAATTAGGTAAGTTTTTTTTTAAATATCGAAACCACCCACCAGAAAAAAGAATGAAAAAATAAAGACACCCTAGTCAGAATGAATGGAATGCAATAGTTGCTTGTCACTCGTGCAGATAAGACAACTATTCATTACCTGGAATAAGAATCAGGATAGTTAAACAATGCTCTTGTGTTCGTTGGAATTATTATTATTTTTTTGCACGATTAATAATCACGCAATTAAAAGCTTAATTCTTTTACTTTCATTCAGGTACTTGCAAAACTGCGTAGAAAACGTTCTCGTGGCTGAAGCCCAGATCGTAAGCACCGAAGGAAAGTATGTTTTCTGCAGATAAGTTCAACCGTAGGTTAGCGAATGGGAGGGCTAAGAATGTTTTCCTAAGCAATTTGTATCGGCGACATGATAAAAAATAGTGCTCTATTGTTTCCAATTCTGAACAAAAGTTGCATAGTGGTGATATCGCCAGACCAGCCCTATGTGAATAGAAATTTAACGGGGGGACACGACATCGAAATCTGGTTATTATGGTTTCCAACTGTTTTGTAGGACACCAGTGACTTTTCCATGGAAATCTTAAGTGAGTAAATTGTGGTGTTGACAATATTGCTTCCATAGCGTCTGCACTGAGCGCAAGCTTTCTGTATCTTGTCGCCGTTATATTGGCCACTTCGGGAAGGACTGATAGTACTGGCCCTTCCAATGCTGCTCGTGCTAGAGAGTCGGCGATTTCATTTACTTCTAAGCCGCAATGACCGGGTACCCATACTAATTTCAGTAGCTGCAGCTGAGGAGGAACTAGCATAAGGAGCGTCTTTAATGCCATCGATTTTGTTGACGCCGTAATCGACGTACATACTGACAGGGAATCCGTTATTATGATCGCATTAGCGGCATTCAAAGGTAGCTTTCGCAGCGCTAGAACTATTGCCAACAGCTCAGCTTCAAAAACTGGGGTGAAATCCGGTAATCTTAATGAAAAAGACCAGTCAAGCGAATGTGAGTATATACCTACACCTGTCTTTTCATCCAATACTGAAGCATCTGTGGCTATAATGTTATTCGTTTCCGCGTGTGCAAGATAATCCTGCAGTCGGCTATTTAATACCCTATAGGATTGTAATTTAGCCTTAGAGGGAAAAATGTCATCGAATTCAATCTTAAGAATTTGATTTGTATCCTGCGCAACAATCACATCTCGAATTTTTACATTTACCCTATCTAGTTGTTTCTGGACAAAAACAATTTGAGGTGTTCGAAAGCGTGGCCAATGGGCAAGAAAAAGCTGTCTGGGTCATTGATAAAATCATACTCAGATCGTCTTGGCGCATAGCTATAAAATTTCAGAAACGTCTGAACCGTTAGGATACGAAAACGGCAAGGCAATGTAGGTAATCGTGCTTCCTGATACAAAACATTGTTTCTTACAAACCTCGGTAGTCCTAGACACAATCTCAAGGCATCTCGTTCCAGCATGACCAGAGGCTTTATTTTATAGGCAGGGCCACCTGAGAACAATACGCACCCGAATTCTAGGATTGGTCGCATATACATTTCATAGATCATCACCATTGTGCTTCTGCGTAGACCATATCGGCGGCTGCTCAGTCTACGAAGAATTCCTAAGGCGCGTTGTGCTTTAGATGCCATGCTTTCTATGTGAGGAGTCCAGTTTAGGTTGGCATTATAAGTTACTCCCAAATATTTAAGAGATTCCACCTGTGGAATGGGCTCTTGTTTATAACATATTGAAATTGAGATGGGATCGGATAACGGGAATATTAATACTGCACTCTTATTTACATTTAAGGTCATGCAGACTGCATCTAGCCATCTCTCCAGCATATTGACATATCTCTGTAGCGTTTGATATACAGAATATATGTCACTATGTGCCGTGAAAAATGCAATATCGTCAGCATATACAAACACCTTCACGTCCTGGCAATGCGGTATAGTGCTCATTAGGATGTTAAATAGAACTGGCGATAATACAGCGCCTTGGGGGACACCACGTGTTTGTTTGCACTTTGACGATGCGCAACCATCCTTAAAGCAATAAAACTCCCTTCCTCTCAAAAATTCCCTCACCCACGCCAATATATATTTTGGGAGATTGTGGCTCTCTAATATGTCTACTAATACTGAATGTTCTACACTATCGTATGCCTTAGCTATATCCAATGTCACTAGTGCCGCATGTTGTCTTTTTTTGCGAGCAAGCTGAATGCGGCTTTCTAAATCTGCGTGTGCACACCAGATTGAACAATCTGTTCTGAAGCCAATTTGATTTGGATTTAATATCGAATTTTCCTCCATCCATATTATAACTCTTTTATTGAGCACTCTTTCGATGAGCTTCACCATATTAGATGTAAGAGAAATGGGTCGAATGTTTTCTATGACATATCCGAATCCTTGTCTTTTTTGTATCGGCACTATTTTAGCTAATTTCCACTCATACGGAATCCAGGCATATTTTAACGAATAATTTACAGTGTTTAGTAGGTCACATGGTGATAATTTGAATAATATTTTTATCATGGCAGTTGTGATTCCGTCCGGACCAGGAGCTGACGAGGGCAAACCTTGTATCACTTGTGCTAACTCTTCCTCTGTAACTTCAGTAACTTCAATCGTTGACGCTGGTTTTTGTGGATCGTAAGGCTTAGTTGATGTAAATCTACACTCCAGGCCTTTAGCCATGGTTTCTAAGGATTTCTTTGTTTCTTCCAAGGACATAATCTCAAAACCTACATTATTTTGAGATGGCATCATTTTACGTGATCTCATAAACCTGAACAGCGCCTTTTTGTTACAAGCTTTTGAAAGGTGATCATAATGTTTTCTATCATATTGTTCCTTAGCTAAAGAGACCGTGCGTTTGAAACTTGCAGCGTGATACTTGTAATCAGACCAGTTTTGAGGGCACTGGTTATACATAAGTTTTTTCCAAGCTGCCTTTCTTCGTCGGAAATCCCGGTCACAGTCCGAGTTCCACCACGGACTGTGGGTTGTGCTCTTTGCGGATTCCACAACGAATTCTGCATTTTTATATGTTCTTTTAATCAGTGCACTTAGAATATGCGCGAGGACCTCGTGAGGCAACGCTTTCTTCTTCTGTCCTCTGTGTAGCAGCGTACCACATTCGAATAAAGAACTACTGATGATGACTTCGTTTTAGTTGGCCTGTCCTGGCAATGTGGGACTGCCAGAACAGGCTGACCACAGAACCCCACAAACGTGGAAATGCCGCGTTTGTGGTGTGAATGGCATGTTTCGATGAAAGGTTTGGATAAGTGAGTGCTTGTGTACTGTGCTCGTCATAAGTTTCCCACCCGACTTGAATAATGAGCATGGCCCACAAGTTTACTCAGCAAAAAAGGTTTTGACAGCTTTTCAGGGGCGAAGCTCCTTACGCCGTGGGTCGTATGTCCCGTGTAGTCATAGTCGTCGTAGTAGCCAGTTCATTTTTATTGCAAGTCAATAAAAACAGTGTCACAGCATATCCACAGAATCAATGACGATGAGTGGGGCGAAGCGTCCATCAGTCCATCCGTGCTCCCGTGTGGCCATGCATCCATCCGTCTGTCAGTCTGTGCGTCCACCCATGCGTCCATTCGTCCATACGTCCATCCGTTCGTTCGTCCACCTGTCTGTGTGTCTGTCTGTGTATATATATTTGTGTCTGTCTGTCTGTATGTCTGTGTGTCTGTCTGTATGTCCATCCATCCATCCATGCAGTCGTCCGTCCGTGCTTCGCCCTGCTCATCATTCACCTCGTGGATATGCTATCAGTTTTTTTTTGAAAATTTTGGCACGAGCCATTCTAAAAATACTCACGACAGCACCGCGCACGTGGGAGAATCAATATGGCGTTCTTTATTATAATTGTTCCCTACTATACGACCTGAGGTTCTCTACTACTACACTTTCATTCTACTATCAGCATTGACACATTAATAAATCTTGCACCATCTACCCCAAGGGAACTTTGATGGGATGCGAAGCAGCAGCGTTTCGCACAGGTGGTTCGTTTGAAGCGATCCCGGACGTAGGTCTTGTAGGTGACACGTACAGACATGTTTCAAACGCGTACGTTAGGCGCGCGCCAGGATTATCGCTTGTGAACCGACGAGTCAGCGGTGTAGCGAGCGGTGGTCGCGGCAGGTGTTGCGGCAGAACGGACAAGGCAGCAGCTGCGAGCGCCGCAGCAAGTGCGTGGCAGGCGATGAAGAGAGGGATGCCCGCGCGCACTGCGAGCGGAGCGTGACCTCAACTCGCAGCAGCTGCGTGACTACCGTGAGCGTGACCTACTTGGCGCCGCGCCAACACCTACAGTGCGCGGCGCGTTCGTACGGAGGGACAGCGTTAGGCAAGATAGTCAAAAAGCTGCTTCATATCTAAAGAAAAATTAATCCGCGGAATGAAGTGACATCACAAGCGGGTTCCGGTTGTAAAACTTTTAATTTCCCCACTGGCATGGCCAATATGTAAAATATATAATTCCGTATCTTTCTTCTTCAATTAGCTCTATGATCTTGCTTCATGTAACTGTGTGAAGTACATTGCACTTTTAATCATCGAACATTTCTTCAAAACCATTAGCAATATTCCCAACAAGCAATACGTAAATAAAAAAAACGATTCTTTATTGAAGATACTTCATTGAATTAGCTGCTTCCCTGGCTTCAGTTTAAATCAGATTTTACCTCACAATGAATAGGGTTTAAGTATTGGGACCCAAAGGAAGTTGGGAACCGAAAAAATCTGTGAGCCCCGAAGGCGCGCGCACATGAAATTATTCAGTACTTGCGGACGTGGCTTAACAGCTGACATCATAGGAATCGGGATGGCTTCCTGCTTACCCTTAGTAGAGCATCACGTATTCTCGTTATACGAAACACAGCCAACCGGAAGCCTGCCGGGTACTGCCAAATGAATACAATTCGTTGTCCTCGCTCATTTAGAAGTGAAAAGTCTTATTGTGAGCTCAATCTGGTGAGAGGCGTGACCACTTTTACTGCGCATGCGCACCCCTCATCGTCTGTCCTCTCCTACGCTCTCTCACCTCGCAACGCCGACACAGGCAGCGTTTGCTAGCCTACACCCACTGCCCCTCTCTCTTCTAGCTATCTCTCTCAGCTATAGTGAACTAGTTCGTTCTAGTTCACTTTACTCCCAGCGGCGTTACACCCCCATTAAGGTGGTGGTCCCACCATAGAGAAATAAAAAAAGGTGAAGAGTGGACACTCCCGTAGACCCCAGCGGCCCAATCGACCCTAGCACACCTGGTGGTTGGTGAGAGCAAGTGGCGTGCGCTTCCTGTTTCGGTTTCATTGGCGCGAATTTTGAATTTTTATTTTTTTATTTAGATTAAGTTATAATAAAGAGAGATGCAGGTAGTGATTATTCACTACGATTTTATTCATCGCGCTTGTTCTTGTTCTTTTGTTCACTTGTTGATCAATTTTGGAACAAGTGATCAATGTATATATCAGTCAAAGAGACAGAGTATCCGCAATGTTTTATTCAAAGGCAAGGTAGAGTCTGAGAATATAAAAAGTACAATATGACAAAGGTAGACAACAAATGCATCTCGCCTTACAAATAAATTGTAACAAATATTGTAACAAATGCAGAGAGAACACAGACAACGCACACATCGCTAGAGTTGGCAGAAGCCGAGAAGCTGGTGAAGTATGACACACCGGGCCCGTGGGTAAGTAAAGATCTATGGCAAAAACACAGCGCAAAATGCTGAAGAAGAAGGAAGAAGTGACATATACACAGCAATGAAGTCGCGAATCACAACCTGGGGTTAACCAAAATAATGCATAGAAAAAAAAGAGTGCACAGAAACCACACGACACAATATAGCAGAAAGGCAAAGGTGCAGTGTGCTGGCTGTGCTTAAGAACAGCTAGCCCAAAATTAAAAAAAGCAGACTTGATTCCTGCTTGTCCTCAGAAAGGTAGGGCTTTGCAGCTTGCTCACTACGTGAAAGACAAACTTTATGCTACAACACTGGCAGGTCTCGTGGCTCTTCTTATGCGTCGCCTTCATCAAAAACTTAAGATTCCAAGTGATTTGCGTCTGGGTGCTGCTGTGACGCTTGCGAGCTAAAATAGATTGTAGTCATCACTTATCCAGAATTGTGGACCTTAATTGGTGCGACGAGAGCGGTATTACATGGCTAATAAATAGCAGAAGGAAACCACTTTGGCTCATTATTTTTCACAAAAGGCTCTACATCGTACGTTATCACTCACAAGCTATAAAAATAAAATGGCAGCGTCCGCAGCCCCATCAACGCTACAAGTTTGGGTATTCTTTTGAAAATTTTGATGGGCGAGATAAGGAGGTTGATGAGAAGCTAAAATACAAAAAGCGTGATAACGTGAACTGTGCCCACTTCATACTGTGTTCCTTATCCGCTCGAAGACATTTCAACAAGCGGTTTTGTTATCGATATATTACTTGCGCTGGAGAGATAAAGCATACACAGTGACCAAGCGACCCACAGTAAAGTGTACAGTTTCGCCTGCATTTGCTACAAAAATACAGACAGGATACCCAACATTCTTTTTAAGGTTATGCAAATCACTTCGAGCGAATAACACAGAGTCCCTACTCCTCATATCGGGTAACCAAAACAATGTATGCAACGAATGAATGGTTAGTTTGGTGAGGCTGTCTCCGCAGTCTTTTGATAGTTTTCCGCTGTGCTGCTACTTTGGCTTGCAGATGTTTAATGGTTTGCTTGTACTTCATTGATGGAGACATTGTCGCTGGCACACAGGAACGCACTGCAATAAACAAAAATGGATGTAAAAGCGAAGAACATCTAATCTTATACGAGCACTTTCCTCGCTCTTTCAGACCCAAGGTGCACAACTTTCTGTGGTGCAAAGTTTTCGATTCCACTACCTAAAAACAAACCATTCACAATGTTGACAATGCACAAAAAATGGAAATCACTGAGAGCCCACCCTTACATTTTGTAAGTGCACACGTAGTGTCCTTTTGAGGATAGTTTCCTCAGAATGTCCTAAACATAAATAGCACATTAAAACAGCTGCAATAAAAGCATAGTCACCATTTTCTCTAGGGCACTCAGACGTGGAGCTGTTGGCGGAGACATCTTCTGGAGGGTCTTGTGAAGCTTGTTCAGTGCCTCGGACAGTGCTGTCGGAACAATCTTGCGAGCGGCCTGCGGAAGTCTCAATATCAATCCACTCTGGTGTTGAAGTGAACATACAACTTACCGGTCACACAAGTTCCTTTTGTGACAGCTGAACGACTGGTTAAGGTTTTCTCCGGCAAGACGAAGTCAGCAGAAATTCTTTCACCAGCTACAAGGGAGCTGCCACCTGCAGAGGTTTGGTCAACAGTCAATTTGGGTAAAAAAAAGAAATCGCGACACTGAACGCACCCTGTTCATCGGGCACCTCAATGTGTGGGAGCCGCTTTTTGAAGCCTCTACCGCAGGTCCTGAAGAAATGAAATTACGACAATGTGTCAGTAAGAGGCTTAAAATAACACAAACTGAAGCTCATCCGCACCTTGCAGTGCAGCTTCTGCAGTCATGTCACAGTCACTATTTGAAGCGACGCTCGGAGAACGTGCATATATGTGCAGTTGGTACAAGTTACAAAGCTTGTAGCATGGGGAAACTTAAACAGCTCTTTCAAATGCGCAAATTGGTCGAACGTGGAGGAAAAGAGAAGGCACCAACTAGGAAACAAGTAATTTGTGATTTTTGGAATTATCAACAGTGCCAGCTTTCACCGATGAAAGGTATATGTACATGTGCACTCAGGCTTGAAGATAACGTGAAATAGCCCTTGAAAGTCTTTCAAAACAAGTTGCGCTGGTCAAGAGCATCAAAAACGACAGAAATGTAAGGCTGCGGTTAGGAAGGTAATAGCCCATAGTTCACAAAATTTAAGACTTTCCAAGTGTTACTTCTATAGTGAGGTTTCTCCACCGGCTACAAAGATCTTCGCGGTTAACTGTCGCCACTGATTCAATACAAGTGGCTGCTATTACACATATTTGAGTTTCAGTCAATCACTTACATGGTGCAGCTGGTTGCACACTGGGAACAGACATTCTTGTAAGCCTTGTGTGCCCAGGGTCCATGAAACTTTGAGCAGTAAAATGGTCGCTACAAACCCTGTACGTTGCGTACAATAGGCTGCCGGCTTACTCAGATACTGCATCCATGCTTTCATCCTGCATTGGCAATGAACTATCAGCTGAAAGGGGAAGTGCTTGAATAGTGATTTTTTATTGTTACCCTCACTGAGCAAGTACGAACAGTAAGCCTAAAGACATGCAAACCATACAAAAGCTTTAACACACCTGCCGTCCCGTGGTATGCGGAAGAAACTCGTCCCAGGCTTCTTGTAGGTTCTGCCATTGTTGAAGCACCACGATACACAGCAGTAGCTGCCGTAGCTTGGACCGCCGGACGGCATGGCATCAGCGCGGTCTGAAAATGTTAGTAAGTGGATGCTTCGCTGTCAAATTACGAAAAAGATATGTGCACGTCATAAGTGTACCAACAAACCCCTTTGAATGATTAGCTAATCGATGCACAATACAAAACCAGTGATACATCTCTGACCCATAAAACTCTGACTTACAAAGATAGACGTCAAGACCACGTACAAAGATCTTCAGAAGTTTCCAGGCCGCTATCCCTTGTAATGCAATGGTATCGCGGCCTGGAACTTTAGAACACCTTCGTGCGTACGCAGTATCAGCAGTACATTGGGAAGAAAATCGTAGTTGAAATTGTGCGGTAAAATTATATTGGAAACGTCAAAAAATTGTGGGCAGCTTGCACTAGTGGCACAGGCTAGCGAAGAACGAAGATGATGGCCACTTGGCTAGTCCAGATTTGCCTCCGGCACACCAAGAATTATTCGTGTTCCGAGCCTTCGGGAAACGTGTCGTGAAGCATGCGAGGCCCAGCGAACGCTTCTCATATTTTGCCACCGAGCCTATGACCTAGCTGCCCAGCTATGCTCAGCCTACAGACGCTCGCGTCCGTGGCAGACGCAGCACGCGTCGCCTCGGCTTGACGCCGTGCCGCCTTTGCTATACTGCATACGTTGCACAATGTTCCCGTCTAGCCGCCGCATAGAGCCACAAACTTTCTTTTTAGCGAACCTCCCAGTCCTTACAAGCTTCAGAAAAAGGTTACAACTGCGTGAATGAGACGCCACGTAAGAAACAAACTCGCACACACGAAACGCAACGTGTGTGTGCATCTTTCTATGTTTGTTGCATGGTGTCTTATTCGCACAGGGTAACCGTTTTCTGAAAAAAATGACCGAACAAGACCAACAACATGTCATTCAACAAGCTTCGCTTGAAAACGTGCCTCACCTGTTATCTCACGCTTGAAAACGCCGACGCAGCCGACGTTGACGAAAGCGACGAAAGCTTCTCGCTGTCAGTCATGCATGGGCTTGTCGCTGGAAGATGGTGTTTATGACAGTACGGCTGAAGAAAAATAATCGCGTAAGGTGTGTTGAATAAATGTTTTTATGTATAAAGAACATACCAAATTTGGGCGTATAATTATTATTTGTGAAACAATTCTGTTGCATTGATTATCATGTTTTTTTTTTGCGCTTGCGCCCTCTGATGTTTGATGAGAGCACTAGTTCGTTACGTAGTCGTGACGCACTTCCTGAGGCCAGGTTTCGCGGAGTGTCCTCTCTTGTCTTCTTCTTTCTCTATGG
>WOVY01006266.1:0-48610 GCA_013436015.1 Rhipicephalus annulatus | reverse complement strand
AATAAATAAATAAACTGAATTTCACACAGATGCGTTACCCAGACAACACTGCGTCTCCTCTTTTCGTGACGAGTCCCGCTGTGGTGGTCTAGTGGCTAAGGTACTCGGCTGCTGACCCGCAGGTCGCGGGATTGAATCCCGGCTGTGGCGGCTGCATTTCCGATAGAGGCGAAATGTTGTAGGCCCGTGAGCCCAGATTTGGGTGCACGTTAAAGAACCCGAGGTGGTCGAAATTTCTGGAGCCCTCCACTACGGCGTCTCTCTAATCATATGTTGTTGTTTTGGGACGTTAAGCCCCACATATCCATCCATACATTTTCGTGACGGAGGACGCCGACGCGCTAAAACGCGCATGCCTCAAAGCAACGCTGCGCGGCGCGCACCTGCGAGTGTATGTCAGGACCAGCGCCTGGCATGGCAACGCCGGCGTCACGCGATGAAATGAACGCTGGTGAGCACGTGCACCACGTCACTTCAAAAGTATTGGCGCCTTGACGGTGGCATGTAGTCATGTTCTCACATGAGACGCATTCCATGATTATCATGTTTGCACCAGTCACATACTTTCGTCATTCGTTCACGTACTGTAATTACCAAAGTTTGGTACATGTGACGCTATTTGAAACGGCCACAGCGAATCATGAGCGTGCATGTAGTCATCTTGTTACATGAACGCATCTCATGATTATCATTTTTGCACCCAGTCACATACATACATCGTCATCAATTCACGTACTGTAATACCAAACTTGGTACATGTGACGCTAGCGAAACGGCCGCGAGCGCATCATGAGCGTGGCATGTAGTCATGTTGTTACATAACACGCATATCATGATTTTCATGTAGGGTCTGTCGCTTGTGTTTGCCATGCAATTATGCCGTACCATACCAGTTTTGCAGCATGCCACGTGAACGAAAACCACCGCAAAGAGTACAGGACCATAACTGTAAATTATGACATTCATGGCATACATGTCATTATTTTCTTGTTATGACTAGTCAAATATGTTATCCATATAGTCATGTTATGCCATACCAAGTTTGGTATCGATACACTCATCGAAGCGGGTCAGAACAGCTAAATGTCGTAGGCAGGGTAGATAGATAGATAGATAGATAGAGAGATAGATAGGATAGATAGATAGATAGGATAGATAGATACGCCGAAGAAGTCGCCGAATTTCGCTAAGAAATGCGTCCGCATTCAAAACTTGTGAACGATTTAGAGTACTAGGTACTCTAACTTTGGGAGAGCATAAAGCCATCCCGTGGGCATAAAATGACCTGTTTAAAGAAAAGACTTCGCGACGAAAGCATACTGTGGTGTAGAAAAAAAAAAGGCAGCATATCCACGGGGTAAATGATGGAGATGGGGGCGAGCATGCGCCCATTGATTCGTTCTTTGCTTCCGTCCGTCATGCGTCAGTCTATGTGGTCGTCCATGAGTCCCATCCGCCCGTACGTGCGTCTGCACATCCATCCGTGAGCCCACTCCTGAGTTCGTCCATGCATCCGCCCCTGCGTCCATCCATGCATCTGTCTGTGTGTCCGTTCGTCCACTTCACACTACCACCAACTCTCGCACCTTTTCATCATATATACCGCATACAGAAGCACTGCCATCCAGCGGACATTCCAAGGACTATAAACGAGAAGTTGGCACACGCACACTTTCTTATGGCTTGCGCTTCGTGTCTACTTCCCCACATTTAACTACCTCGAACTCATGGTATATACTAGTTGACTGTATTCATGGCACTGCGGCCGGAACACGCTCGCTAAACCTTTCTAAAACCAAGGAGGTTACGCCCATCGAGTATAACGTAGCAACCCTTTCTTGTCCAATAGTGCTCAATGTACATGCCAATAGCTGCTAATGGGGAACGAGAGACAGGAGAATTCGGCTTGTAGTTAATGCGCACTCTGCGAATTTTTTATTGTTCAACAACGCACAGAGAAATCTCCCACCGGCACCACCCTTGCAGGTCAAAACGTAAGACTGGGTACGCACTACGACTACGACGAGGGACGAATGGGTGCCGCTTTAAGGAGCTTCGCCCCTAAATGTGGGTAACGATTCAATGTACTAGGTATACCACTACTATGAGAGAGAGCATAACTAAATGTGTTTAGATAAACTGTGAACGATTTAGAGTACTTGGTTCTACTATGGGAAAGCACTAGGTGCATCTGACACATGAGAGAAGTGTGTTTAGAAGAGTGGGTACGATTTAGAGTACTCGGTACTCTACTATGGGAGAGTACTGAGCCGTCCCTGGTAGCCACCAACGTGTGTTCAGATAAGTAACTAATGATTTAGAGTACTTGGTACTCTACTATGGGAGGGCACTGAGCCGTCCTGGTGATGTGCCACACATGAGAAAATACCAGTATAAGCTAGCAATGCGGAACATACAGCCAGCGAGGGACGCTCAATACATATGATAAACAAGGGTGAACGAATGGCTTAAGTTTGCAAGCTTTGATTGTTTGATGACATATTTGCGAGAGTGACACCCCATCCAAATCCTGAAGTTTTTTGTGAGACCACTGTTTACATGTACTCTGAATGTAGCATGTAACCTTTAGACATTCATTTTGCCTTATTTATCACGTGCATTCAGGGTCACTTTCTGGCTATATATTTCGCATTCGTGAGATAAAACCTCTTGAAGTCAGCGTCGGTGTAGCGTGGCACTCGATCTGTGCGACACCAGGAGATAGTTGAAGTTGAAGTTGAAGTTTATTTCAGGCAAAACGCAAAAAAAAGAAGGAAGGTACAATTGTCTAGGGGACCAGCGAAAAGGCATAAAAGCCTGACAAAGCGCTGCCCCCTGTAAACCCAAAACCCCACCAAAATAACACAGGGCTCAGTGTAAAGTAAAGAGTCAATAAGAAATAGGCATAAATAAGTTTCTACATGCAAAACATGTACAGGAAAACATAAATGAGCGAAAATTTGCGCAGGCAATGAAATCAATAAAGCATATGCGTGTCCGACAAATGAAGCAAACTGTAGAGGACATTAACAACACTAATGCAAGACATGTAAAATACCTGAAGAAATTTTTAAATTGAATACAAGGTTTCAACAATCAAAGACAACAACATCAATAAGGAATATGTTTGACCGATAATTGAAACAGAGTTTGGATAACATAACCAAACGTTATGTGATTTACACAATAAATACTTCAGGGAATATGAACAAAGATGGTGACGGTGTTACGTTTGTGTAAATAGAGTGTTCCTGTATCTCTTTTTAAAAATGCCATATGAGACTGTATTGTCTATTAGAGAAGCTACAGCCGGTTGTTCGTTCAGGAAATGCGAAATTAGATGCAATATTTTTTGTGTGCCGTAGTTTGTACGTGGTTTCTCATATGTATACACCCTGTGCCGTAGGTTGTGACTGTGATCTCTCGGGAGATGCCTTTGGTAGAACCATGAGCGATCAGTTCATACCTGTTTATAAATAGCATTGCATATTTTTTTAATGACGTGGTTACCGTAGTATTTTATGTCCTTAAAGAGAGGCGCAGTATGATGCCTGAATGACACCGCTGATATTAGTCGTATAGCTTTTTTGCAAGGTGTGAATTTGTCGTGTTTGCTTTATCGTATTCCCCATACAAGAAACAATAATGGAGATGTGAGTGAACAATGAATAATATAGTTGTTTTTTCAACCACACAGGGAGGAGTTGTCGCAATTTGCAGATTATAACCCGCGGACCTGGAAATCTTGGTACGAACGTGGTTGGTGTGTAAGGAACAGTCTAAGTGTTCTTGAAAAAGTATCCCAAGAAATTTATGCGCTGTGACACGTTCAATTTTCTGCCCTTCAAAATTATTGTAGGCTCGCTTGTGATAGCTTTTGTGTGGGCGGAATAAAACATATTTAGTTTTTTTGGTGTTTAATTCTAATCTATTACACCTAAGCCAGACAGATAGATGTGCCAGCCACAGGTTTGCTTGTTGTTCAAGGTGATTGAGGGAATTACCGGCGAAGAATATATTTGGTGTCGTCCGCGTAGAGAACAACATCGGGTGTAGCGGTATGTTAGGTAGATCATTCATATGAATCAAGAATAGCAAAGGCCCTAAGATTGATCCTTGGGAACGTACCACAAATGATATTCCTACGTTTGATTTAGTGTCGCCGAGACAGGTGTACTGTTGCCGATTGTTTAGATAACTTTTTATAAGTTCTAGAGCCTTTCCTCTAATCCATATGAAAGGAGTTTCCGTAATAAGTTATGGTGGCTTAACCGAATCGAACGCGCTTTTGAAGTCGAGAAAAATCCTATGGTAGTAATTTATGTTCAAAATTGTCAAGTATTTTTTCTTTAATATCAGTAGTGCTGTTATAATGGTATTATAAAAGGGAAAAGAAGAGCAGATAGTAGTTTATAAAGGGAAGAAGAGCAAAGTGAGACTCGTAAGTGCCCAGGAGACTCCTTCGAGGGTACACAACCAAGCGTGTGCGGGATTCTATCAATCTCTCTCTTGTTAATTCCCTATCACCCCATTCGTTCCTCTACTCCTGTGCAGGGTAGCGAATAGAACGTGCATATGGTTAACCTTCCTGTATTTATTTGGTCCTCCCACCCTCCCTCGCTTCTGTGTCCCAATAATGTGCTGTTTTAAATAACAATCTGGAGGGCAAAACATTACTCGTCAGTAGACAAAGCAGTTGGGAGCCCCACCATAGATTTGCGGTATGCCACCTTTACGCAAAATAACTACCAATATGGATAGGAACAGTTAAAATAGCGGAGGAGTTTTACAGAGATCTGTACAGTAGCCGAGACAACCAAGACCTTAATACTTATAAGAACTAGCAGTAACCCAGATGACACCCCACCAGTAATAATAAAAGAAGTCAGAAAAAGCTTGGAGAGCATGCAAAGAGGCAAAGCTGCTGGTGAGAATCAGGTAACATCAGATTTGCTGAAAGATGGAGGACAGATTGTGTTAGAAAAACTAGCTACCCTGTTTACGAGGTGTCTCCTGACGGGAAGAGTACCAGAGTCTTGGAAGAACGCTAACATCATCTTAATACATAAGAAAGGAGATGACAAGGACTTGAAGAATTACAGGCCGATCAGCTTGCTCTCTGTAGTATACAAGCTATTTACAAAGGTAATTGCTACAGAGTAAAGAAAACATTAGAATTCAATCAACCAAAGGAACAAGCAGGATTTCGAACAGGCTACTCAACAATTGACCACATTCATACTATCAATCAGGTAATAGAGAAATGCTCAGAGTATAACCAACCACTATACATAGCCTTCATAGATTACGAGAAGGCGTTTGATTCAGTAGAAATATCAGCCGTCATGCAGACACTGCGGAATCAGGGCGTAGATGAAGTATATATAAACATTCTGGAAGAAATCTACAGGGGATCAACTGCTACCATAGTGCTTCATAAAGAAAGCAACAGAATACCAATCAAGAAGGGTGTAAGGCAGGGGGACACAATCTCCCCAATGCTATTTACCGCGTGCTTACAGGAGGTTTTCAGAAGCCTAGAATGGGAACAGTTAGGGATAAGAGTTAATGGAGAATACCTTAGTAACCTGCGCTTCGCCGATGACATTGCATTGCTGAGTAACTCAGGGGACGAATTGCAACTCATGATTACGGAGTTACACAAGGAGAGCAGAAAAGGTGGGTCTTAAAATTAATCTGCAGAAAACGAAAAGTAATGTAACAACAACCTCGGAAAGGTAGCAGCGCTTCGAGATAGGTAATAGTGCACTTGAAGTTGTAAAAGACTATGTCTACTTAGGGCAGGTAATAACCGCAGAAGCCGAACCACGAGATTGAAAGTAACTAGAAGAATAAGAGTGGGGTGGAGCAAATTTGGCAAGCACTCTCAAATATGACAGGTAGATTGCCACTATCCCTCAAGAGGAAGGTATATAACAGCTGTATCTTGCCGGTACTTACCTACGGAGCAGAAAACCTGGAGACTTACAAAGAGGGTTCAGCTTTAAATTGAGGACGACGCAGCGAGCAATGGAAAGAAAAATGGTAGGTGTAACCTTAAGAGACAAGAAGAGGCAGAGTGGATTAGGGACAAACGGGGGTTTAAGGATATCATAGTTGAAATAAAGAAGAGGAAATGGACATGGGCCGGGCATGTAGCGCGTAGACAGGATAACCGCTCGTCATTAAGGGTACCTAACTGAATTCCCAGACAAGGGGAAGCGGGTTAGGGGGAGACAGAAGGTTAGGTGGGCAGATGGGATTAATAAGTTTGCGGGTAATAAATTGGCAGCAGCAAGCACAGGACCGATTTGACTGACGGAACATGGGAGAGGCCTTTGTCCTGCAGTGGACGTAGTTCAGGTTGATGATGATGATGATGATGACCTTTACGCAGCGTATACAGTTGCATGTCGGTCTTGCTAGCACTGCTAGCAACCGTGCGGTATTTTGCATGGTTGCTAGCGGAGAAGCTGACGCTCGGGCCATTCTTTGTAGCGACGCCACCACTGCTTGCGAACTAGATTGACTCTGGTAATCAATGGCCAAGTTCGTCACCAATCTTCGGGGTGCCAAACATGTCGATCTTCGACACGGAAAGCATGTCGCCTGCAAAAACAAAATGGGGCTTCGCCGCATAGCTGTAGTTGCAAGTCAGAGCTACGCGCAGCTCTGCTACTTAAAGGTATACAGCATATACAGTAGCTCAACCTTACCCGTTTAAGAGGCTGCACGCAACTAACTGCAGTGACCCCGAGGATTGTGCGAGCGCGAGCCGAACGTGAAGGGAAACTGCACTTCGCCTTTTGTCAGAAGACAATGAGCGGGTTCAAAATCGAACGCTTCCTTCAAAACGGACGCGAGCTGCTTTGTTCGCCACGGAATAGCCTGCAGTGTCGAACTGCTCAGCTCGAGTGGGAAGAGTCATTGTGCGCGTGAGAGGTCTTGCTCTCGGTTCCTCGTTCGTCTTGCACACGGTGTCAAAGAAGCCCTGACTGGTTTTCAGGAAGGTTTTTCTGCAGTTTCAGGTAGGTTATCCGAAACAGATTCGATCTCAGGAAGTGATTTGCGAAAGCGTTGCGCAAGTTCGGTCAACGGTGAGCGTATGGTTTTTGGCTTCAAAATGATTCTGCGTCCTTCGACAAGTTGGTTCACACAGCTTACAGGTTTCCAAGAGCGCCGATCACCAGTAAGAAAATAAAATATCGATTGTTTTCGTTTAACGTTCTAAAACCATCGTAATACTATAAGGGACAACGTAGTGAGGAGCTCTGAAAATTCTTTAGCGCGCATATAAATCTAAGTACACAAAGATCAAAACGAACAGGGAAGTTAGGTAAGGGACGTCCTCTAGTTAGAAATGCAGTTTCTATCTTATCTCACCGCAATGACAATCTCAATTAATAATTTATACATTTTTGCGAGCTTCAGTATCAAAAATTTTGAGTGAGTGTTGTGCAGAGCTCATCAAATGGCCACACAATAAAAATATTACTATAAGTGCATCGTAAGGAATTGGGCAAAATATTCACTGCTGAAGTATCATATATGTAACCATATTTCGCCAGTGTCGCATTCTGGAGACGTTACAGTATTTTGTTTTCTAATAGAGCTGGTTCATTTGAAAGCTGCCTTTTCAAATTTGCCAGAAAGGCGTTTTTTCTTAACTGCCCTGTTAAGATTATAATATACGGCAAACAGCTTTTAATATTCGTGTATAGCCACTAAGAAAATCAGTAGGCTTTGACCTAAATGTATATTTCGCTTGAAGCTGCCATAAAATTGAAGCGTCTGTACTTCAAGAAGTCCCAGTTTCCGTAGGAATGGTCATCGCTGGAAAACGTTCTGCCCTTTTTGAGTGGGAAACAACAATGACGTGGTTACACAGCGACGCTTGATGCACTTGCTCGAAAGATAACCACTTTAGAATTGCAGATACATCTTAGTAAGTGCGCGCTTTAAGATTTCACTTTCTTGGTATTCTTCAACTAAAGGTTGTGGCTTCGACATAATTTCAGGTGGTATAGGCGTGCGCAGGGTATTAAGGAACAGGGGCGGAGACGGAGGGGGTTGTCATGTCCCATTGCGTACAATTTTACTTACGTAAAAACTTAAGTACTATTTTTTTTTTTCGGCGCAGTAGCAGGCATGTGTTTTGGTTCTGCAGCTTCTACAGTGCTGTCAAGAAAGGTTGTCGCCGAGTGCATTGCTCAAACTGCAAGCTCAGAGGCCGTCCTGTCGCCTTTGTTTCTTATCTTGATACACCCCAACACCCGTTATGTCACAAAATGGCGTAAACGTGGCGTAATGCGCTGCAGTTAGCCATTCGATATTGCGAGAAAAGAGGAAGACGCGTTCGTCACATCGCACAGACTGCAGCTTCAGGAAACAGAATGGGCAGAATGGAAGGGTCTGGCGGATGCGGCTGGGAGCGTGGAGGAGGAGGAGGAAGATGGCTTCGTGCACGGCAAGCCCATCGCCGTCGTCGTCGTCTGCAGTGAGACCAGACAATGACGTCACGACCAGCACGGTCACAAGGCCACTTCCTGGAAATGAAAAGTCGTCGGTGCGGCGAAGACCGGCTTTGGGTTATTTTTTTTGCCTTGCGAGGCGCCTCGTACACGCTCCGTTGGATGCAGGATAATAGGCGTCGTTGTTGGTCGACAGACTGATTTATTTTACTACGCGCTAAGCGGCTTGAGATACAGGTGACTGGATATACTGCACATAAACATGGCCACTCCCTGCAACTTCGTCGCGGTCCCTTGTAGTGCAATGGCCACGCACTCGCAAGCAATCCCAGAAAAGAAAATGAAGCAATAGAACACAGGCCTCTCCGCTAGCTCCTAGGCCCAGCCCAGCGATCTGCCGGAAATTGATAAAGTCTACCTTTCTCACTCAATAGGAAATAAGTATTGGCGTTGTCATACCGAATAACTGCTGGGTCCTAAAGCGGTGTAACGTATGATTGTGAAGGACGCTAAAGTTGATGGCTCCAGATATTCTGACGATCTGGCGTTCTTCAACGTGCATCTAACTAGTAGACGAGCCTAGTAGTGACACAACCCTTAAATCACCACGTAAGAGGATTTTCGATAAAAGTGTGCAGAAGGAATCGACAACTTTATGGGTGCACTCGAATAGCCATAGTCTAATGAGGCAGTGGCTATTGGAATGTTATTCAGAAGGCTATTAAGAATGTTAGTAAAGCAATGACACACATGACATCATATACTTCTTTGAAGTAATGTGGTAGCCATGTCACGTATGGAGCAGTAAATGCGCACTGCATACCCGTCTCGAACACCTATAACATTTTTCGTTCGGTGACGGATGCACCAGGATACTCACTTCACCTCAAGCATGATGCTTGCGGAACTACCGCATAAATTAATGTGCCATACTGTTTAGGTCATTGGCTTACAGCACTATGAGACCGTATGCAAGATGGGCGAGCTGCATGTTAAGGGGTCAGTGACGGATATGTTGAAGGAAAGAAGTGTAAATTTATGAACTCGTTTCCTTTGTTAGTCACGGCATATTTGGGGATCAACCGAGAATGATGCCAACAGAAGTATAAGGGATGTTGTTAGAAGTACTTGTAATGTAAAAGTGAAGAAGGAAAACTGAACGAAAAGGTAACTTGCCACATGCAGGGGCCGCACCAGCGACCTTCCAATAACGCATTCAATGCTCTACCACCGAGCTACGATGATGGCCATCCCTGCGTCCACTCCTTCTTAGGATATATATATATATATATATATATATATATATATATATATATATATATATATATATATATATATATATATATATATATATATATATATATATATCTATATATATATATATATATATATATATATATATATATGCATTTAAACGTGGTAGCGTCAGTGAGTGCCCCCAGTTGCCACTATGGTAAGTACGGAACACTTACTTTGTCTGTTGGCGTAACGTTGCAAGGGAAACCTATTACGAACTGGCATCGAACGCGTTGTTAGAGGGTCGCAGGTTTGAATTATGCTGGTGGCAAGTTATCTTTTCGTCCAATTTTCTTTCTTCAAATTTACATTAGAAGATCCCCTGTACTTCTATACTTCTCTTGGCACTGTTGTCGGTTAGTTATCCTTAATGATTCCGATTTAGTAACACCAAATTGTCGCTTACTGGTCATACTGACCGAGTAGGCGTTCGAAATGAGAAACTCTAGGGAAGAAGGCGTATCGAGAGGGTTTGCTTAATTGAAGGAATAGTGCTCTGCATTACGCTCATTTTGGACTCGGGTTAACATTTCTTGTTTCTGAGTGAAGGTGCGCAGACAGCAGACAGCAACAAACATGTTCTTGGTGTTAGGGTTTTGCAGTGAACATGCGCGCCAGCCGCAGGGCACAGATAAAGAGAAACCAGACCACGCGATGTTAGCAGATTCGCGTATCCTAAAGACACTACCAACAATGAGGTACCCTTGCATGAAGAAGCAAAAGGTAGGGATTGATGATGTCGTACAATTTAGAGAGCTGAAGTACGTCAACAGTTCTTAGATACCTGTTTACAAAGGTTGCTTTACTAGTTGAAATGTATCCTCAAAACACCTATTGAGCAGTCGAAGAAGCAACCATCTCTCTCGGTAAGCTCCGATCTCACAAAAAAAAGAAAAAAAGTTGTTTGATGATATCACTGCACTCTAGAAATGACACTGAACGTGCCGCATGAACGTGCCACAAGATGTGTGGGTTGTCTAATGTTAGGTAGAAATATTAGGGTTGAACGAAATGTAGGCTTGAATTTTTTCAAAAATTTTCAATGCATTATAAATCATTTTCCACCTCCAAACCTTAGCTGAGCGATACTCCAGACTCCTCTCTTTTCATCTCACGTTGCTTGTGATCCAGTCCACAATCACACACCAGCGATACTCAACCACCAACAAGTTTTGTCACCCCCCCCCCCACGCCACCGCCATCCTCCCCACGGAAAAGAAAAGCACATGTACCGGAATATTCCTTTTCCACACGGCAAAAAACTGTTGAAGACATCATATACAAATACAAGGTCGTAAATGATTATTTAGACTCAGTGAATCCTATGGTCGATATATAGCATGAAGATTCTTGCTATTTAAAACGCACGAGAAATGTGAAAAATTGTTCACCAACTTGATGACTTCTAAGGTTTTGTCATGTATTTCATTCACGAGGTACAGGTGAAAGTATATAATCCGACTACGTATTTCAAAGGCCCTTGGCGAAAAGACGATTAAGAATTACACTAAAATAAAAAATAAAAGCGACTGCTGCGAGTATACTTTTTGTTTCGTTCCTAACGTTGACACATAAAGAGGAGATGTCTGATATTTTAGAATATTGTTTTTTGGCTGGATAAAGTGACGCTATAATCTCATGCACCAATAAACCTTCATGCGAACGCTTCTCCAGGTATATTTTATTATTCTTCACGCGTCTGGTGTAATGATGTCATTTGCCCGAGTAGCTCCGCTGAAGAAATAGGCAAGACCAGAACAGCGGAGCTTATATGAGTAAGGTGAACATACCTGCCTTGAGCTGTTCAATCATTTCTAAGCGAAAGTTAAGAGGACATTACAAAAAACAATTCCCGCAGCCTTTCACAATGTTTACCAATAATTTATAAAGTAACTATCGGGTAATATACCAGGTAATATACAAGGTATGATGCGCTAATAGACCAGATAGCGGAATCATGGAATGGTACCATAGAACGATACCAACGGTATCAACAACAGGTACGAAAAAACGATACCATGGAACAATATTAGAGTGCGTTGCAAATAAATCTGCATTTCAAAAAGGGCCGTGAATTTAAAGTTGTGTGTATTGTGCGAAATATATAATGGAGTTCGCTGAGGGAAGCATACGCTTAGCACCAGATATGCAAAACGCCGATGGATTGGTTGCGTGGATTTAGCCCTATTAACAAGCAGATTACTTCGAGGAATTCCTTAAGTTTAATCTTATCCTCAGTAAAGTACGTTACTGAGATATGCTTGCCTAGGAGTACATGTACCACGAGCAGGAATATCGCCCACGACAGCATAATACCACAGTACTTGGTGGTGAGGGAGATGCAATGTTGTCATTGAATGTTGCGTAGGTGAAGAATAAATCATCTTGGAAGTGATGATGTCATACCACGGATAGCTGACGACATTTAAGAACGCGAAGTTAAATTTTGTTGACAAATAATGAAAATGGTCTTTTATTTTTTACCACAAGGTAGACAATGAGCATCATTCGTAGACATTAACTAACATTATTAAGTCCCTCCTTGCCTTTCTTTTCCCTCTATTTTCCTTCCTTCCTTAGCACTATTAAGTCAGCACCTCTCATCATCTCATAACCAACACAATGCTTAACTGGCTGACCATTGCCGTTGATTAGCTAACATTGCCCAGCATTAGTAATAGTTTAGACATCAATGACCAGCACTAGCTCGCATCAGCCATGACTAAGCTTACACCGACTAGCATTCTTGAATTCATGAGGCAGACAGAGAAGGAAGCAACAGGTAGGGTGCTAAACCATTAGCTCTGGGCCTGTTGGTCATCTTTTTAACTCAAATACTTTTTCCTTGTTTACCCCAGTCTGAAGCTCTTAGATACTGCTAACCAACTTGCCCGCGAACAAGTTCGATTTTAGTGCTTCGCCTTCATCTTTTGTGCAGTCATGGCATTGGCAGCAAGCCAACTAGTTCAGGAGTTTACACCTTTGCAATCAATGTTTGCGTCACCCAAAAAAAAAGAAATTTGAAAAAAAGTTTTTATCGACGCGAGAGTTACCCGTAAGGGTAAATATAGTCCACTAGGGCATGCCTATCAGCCACCTCCATGGTCCTATTCAATGGCCCGAATGTGGATAAATCTGGCGAAGTAAACTAAAACACGGTGAACGTGCGCTGAGCCGTGGATAGCAAGCGATTCAAGGCCAGGGAGCAAAATGCGACGACGCGTGCATGTCACAACTCGTCGAGAGTGCGTGCGCATTCCTCTCTTCTTTTCATTATACCTTTGGTGTTTATTGGATTCGTTTTTGCCCCCAGCCGTCCTTCCTCGTTTCCCGAACCCTTCGTTGCTTCGACATTCCCGACGCGGCACCGGGGGTGAACACCCTTGACCCAGCAGAAGGCGAAAACAGGTTGCTCGGTGTCAACGCCGCCGCCGCGGAGCCCGCCTCCGGTCCCGCACTATACGCGAAAAAATAGCGCGCTTCCTTAATTCGTGAGCGCGCACTCGCTCCATTTCACACGCCATAGCCGGCTTAACCGGCCAACAAGCTGCGTTTCTAGCGTCAAGGTTTGTTTCCACCCTACATTCGTATGTACTGCGCATGCACGATATATACCAGTTGCTCGCGGAGTGTGCACGGCCACGCAAACACACGCTCACACAAACGGCAGGGTGAGAATAGGCACGAGGAAGAGGCGCCCCGCTGGCGTAATTGAATCGTGCTCCGTGCGCTGGAGAATAAAAATGAAACACTCGGTGAATTGAGCGAAGAGTTCCCGCGATGCGCTATTGGATGGGGCGCCTATATACACACCCCGATAGAGCGAGTGCAAGGCCACCCGCCCTGCGAATATGGCTGCGTCAAAGCTTAATAGACGTAGTAAAGTATAAAGGTGAGCGAATTGATGATTGATTACAGTATACCTTGTGGCTGAGTCTTGCTACTCTGAAATTCAAGTATGTGCAACGTAACGGTGACTGCTGTATGTGTTCCCATAGTAGAGTACGAAGTACTCTGAATCCTTTAACACTTTTTCTATACACACAGGAAGGCCTGAGTGCGAAGGTGCGTGTCGTGTTTTCCAGTTTCTCCCGCTTAGTCACATTTCGCTGCGCTTCATCCACGTGGCACGAAGACTGAACGCTGAAGCAACCTTCTTATTAATATATCAATAGAAGTAACCAGAGCTGATGACTTGATGGTGTGACCTTGATGGTGTGACATAGTAACGATGTGTGAGGTGCCTCATCGGAGGGGGGCAAAGTAGGAGGACAAAAAATGGACGCTAGTGCTGTGTTGAGCACAACACCGGCGTCCGTTATTTTTCTTTCTTTCGCACTCCCCTTTTCAGACACTTTACACATCGTTACTAGATCGAAGCCAATCGCATTTACGCTGCGTTACGTCAGAGAAAATACTGAAAACAAGATTCGTCGAGTGTCCTTCATGCCTCTAGCGTTTGTTGAAATCGCACAGAAACCGGTTCCGCAAAGATTAGTTGCATGACCTGCCGTCATGTTTTCCTCTAAACGATGGTTTCAAATAGTCGTCTAATGGAAGACTCGAAATCGTTAGGCCACCGAGATTGTGGTTTCGCTCAGCGCTGGTAGCAAAGATGTCCCCCCTCCTCCCACGCACATCTCTCCTCCACAGCATGACTCCATGAGTCACCGTAACTAGCTTTGGATATTTTCTAGCAATACGCGTTATTTATTGTCTTTTTTTCTTTTTTTAAACGTGCTGCATAAGAAACGTGGCGAATTGCTGAAACTACAAGTATAGCAAAGGTTGGATGGATAACAACTTGGTGGTTATTCCTGATTTTGCATGCTGGGCCATAGCTAGGTCTCCCACGCGCGGACGTAGAGACCTTGCCTCAACGCCACCTCGTGGCCCTGTTGGACGGCCCGATGTTGCTCGCCGACGTTGGGGCTGCTCAAGACAGCAGCCCACCGCAACGAAAGGGTTCCGGAGCTAGTACCTGTGGGCTTTTTGTACAGTCCCAGAGCATGTGATCTTAAGTGAAAACTCGGTTAAATTTTAATTTACTTCGTCCATGATCGAGCTGTTTAGTGCTTGAGTGACTATACCATCTACTTTCTTTAAAATCCAAGCGCCAAATTATTTTTCGCCCGATATTTCTACGCGTTAGGTTCGAAAATTTCAACTTAATATGCGCACGAATACCAGCTGGCGTTCTCAACATTCAAGCTTTTTGAATCTGGCATAAGAGAGGCATTCAGTAAACCATACGCCGTATTTGGGCACTCTACATAATGGCATAATCAATTCGAACCACTTCCACGAGGCGTTGCGCCAGCTCCACTACTAGCCTATCCCCGTCTACCAGCGTATGAGTAGCAAACCAGGTGCCACCTAGCTGGCTAACCTTCTGGTGGTTGATTCGCCTTTTCTGCCTGTCTGGCTCTTTCTTTACCGGTGAAACCGGCGAATGCATATTCTCCGCTTCTGGCTGTCGTTTCATTAACATGCCCAAAGAAAGCGCTATCGCTGCAAGCAGCCTTGGAGTGTCCACGCTGCAAGCGGAAAATCCGCGTTTTCATTCGAGCTGATTAGAGCCACACATATGCGGTAACGGCGTAGAAGTTCGCCAAGGACGACTCGTCTGCCGCTGCAGTAACCGCTTCTAAAGCGGTGTGGGCAGAGAGGACGCCTCCGTGCCAGGGACGAAAGCCCATCTCCGTCTCGCACGGCTGTAGAATGCGTGAGTGGACCGACGACGACGGGATGGGAGAGTGATCGCGAATGCTCGCTTGCGTGCACACCAATCCGCCTCGGTAGCCGCGCTCGGTGGTGCCTTCGCAAATTAAGCAAGCTGCGTCCAAGTTACGCAGGCTGGATAGCTAATATCGCCTAGCAAGTCCTTGAAGTCAATGAGGTTACCCCGCCGCGGTGGTCTAGTGGCTAAGGTACTCGGCTGCTGACCCGAAGGTCGCGGGTTCGATTCCCGGCTGCGGCGGCTGCATTTCCGATGGAGGCGGAAATGTTGTAGGCCCGTGTACTCAGATTTGGGTGCATGTTAAAGAACCCCAGGTGGTCAAAATTTCCGGAGCCCTCCACTACGGCGTCTCTCATAATCAAATGGTGGTTTTGGTACGTTAAACCCCACAAATCAATCAATCAAGTCAATGAGGTTTACATTCCGAAGCCACCGCGATGATGTAGATCAGGTGACCCCCACCGTGGCCAGCGGAGGAGTGCCAAGCAGGTATCTCAAGAAGTCACCGTGCCTTCAATTAGACCACTGTTTGGTATCAACGGACTCTGCGTTGGACCACAACTATAGCTCTTCAAGTTAGGTTTTGTCCATTGCGCGGCGAGTTAGCTACAAGCACGGCGTGTTCAGCTTATCCCTACATACTCTAGAAAACAGTCTGTGAGGCGTTCGATTCAACTAGTGGCATGCTTCTAGCGATATGGATTTTGTTCAGACGTGAACAGTAGAAGTCTACCAATAAAGCGTGCGTTGTGTTTCTTAAAGCCCAAAAAAGCAAACAAATCTAACCAAGAGCATCGAGTTCGTGTAATTCAAACATGAGAAGAACTGTGCCAGATGCAGCATTTCGCGCATATTTTGTTCAGAAACAAACTGTCGACTTAGAGACACCAAGCTTCAACTGTATACACTGTACGCCCTTCTTCCCTATATGTGATCTGACGTGGTTAAGCTTCAGGATTTGTACTTACGAATAAGATTTTTATGCAGTCGTGCGTTCAGCTCGAAATAATTTGAGGGATTTGATTTATTAGCTCTGTTCAGAAGGCGCGCATTATTGCTAAAACAGTTTTGAAAGCGCAAGCAAGGCGTGCCTTAGATAAGTTGAGAAGAACTGTAGAACCATAATGGCGTTGCCGAAAGAACGATACAGTCTAAGTTTTTGAACTATTTATTGTTTACCAATACTCACACAACAGCAAAAGCGCAGCAATGAAAAAAAAAGCTTATATTAATGATTATTACCCTGGCAAATGGCGTTTCAAAAGAACAACTACAGATAGCAAGCACTGGGGAAGAAGGCTGCCGCATGCGAAGGGCGCGAAACATGCTTCCCCTTCAATATTACGGTACGGAGCCTGGCTGAATTAGCAGAAAATAGTAATGAATAGAACATCGGAAAAATTTAGCATATCTTCCGCCTTATAACATTGGAGTTAAATAATTTAGGAGGAGTAAATGACTGAAATTACTAAAATGGCAAGATTGGGAAGCATAGGCTTCCTTCCCTACGTGGTAGCCATGAGTCTTTGGGCTTCGGCGGCATCCTCGACTTGCCGAACCACTTGAAGTTGTACTTGAGGGTCCGCGCTTGGCAGTGCGGTCTCCAACTTTTTTTCCTTTACCGAATGTTCTATTTCGCCTTTTATCTCTGTCACAAGCCCACGGTATATGATTTAGGTCCACCCTTCAGTTAGCTGACAAAATGTGCGTATTTCTGAGTATAGCTCGGGTAGTAAAAATGCTAAGCGACCGGATTCCGGAACGTGTTAGTCTGTAAGAGGCTTCCATGTTGTCGCCTAATGCTTGCTTAGCGAGGTTTGCGCCAGGAAAAAAACGGGCCCTTCCTAGTCTATAATATTTTGTAATTTCTTCATAAGTAACCATGCATTCTCTGTTCGTCCCCAGGCTTCACGCTGTGCTCGTTCAGCTGGCCATTTATAAGACTCCTTTTTGACGCTTTCATCTCTGTAGTACAACACAAAAATGTTCTAGAGTTTCACTGAAACAACGTAACATCATGAGTATTCTGCTTATTTTTTTTTTCAGTATTCAGAAATCTCATGTCAGTATAGGATGATCTGTGGGGCTGTCAGTTGGTCACCCATTCAATTTTGTTTACAATTGAAGTAGCTTAATTACCTTCAGTGCTTAGTTTCATAGGGTATCCATTCATAGCCACTGAATGGGAAAGCCGGGTAAATTGTCCCGAATATGTTGTTATTGCTCACGTCATGAAAGCTCTTTGTAGATCGGGGCATCTGCATAAAACACACAGTTCATTAGTGCAGCATTGTGATTTTGCGTTTTTTTCACAATGAGTATTAAACTCTAATGAGTTCGCTCCCTAACAGTTTTAATTTGCGTAGATATTTTAACGCGCGACTTGAGGCGGGGTTTGTATTTTCAAAGAGGACGTTAGGTGGGACACTCCTGCAGAGCATGAGGCTCATCTAATAGCGGAATACGTAACGGCCGTATTCTACGCTTACATCTATAAAGTATGTTGTGAAAACATACCCTATACATACATTGTGAAAACATACCTTATAGATATAAGCCTAGAATACGGCCGTTACGTATTGCGCTATTAGATGAGCCTCATGCTCTGCACAAACACGTACAACACATATTAAATCTATATACAAATATAACGAACGGACACGTAATGAATGCGAAATTTAGGACCATGCCCAGTAAATTAGTTCGCACCCTTAAGGGTGCTTTGCCGGGTGTTTAACCAACACCCTAGGATAAGAGCACCCATGACATGGGTGTTTTCATTTGTCAAAGCACTCCTATGGTAGAGTGTTGGAAACACGGCGAAGCACCCCTGAGAGTGCAAGCTGGTTTATTGTGTGTAATGCACGTACTGCGTGTAATGCAGTTTCCAGTGTATATATTTCGGGGCATATCGGCGTGATTTCTGCTTGAACAATTACATTACAGTCAGCATTTACTTCAGCGGCAATATTTAGTGACATGACGCGGTTACTTCGAGCAACCTCATTGACATTGTCATGCTAAAAAATTGCGTTGTGTTTTATTCGTAAGCATTGTACAGCGTCAGCCCCATATAAGCGAAACGTTTGTTTAGCTTTCAATACTTCATAGAAGCCTACGTTGAGTAAATGATTTAAAATATTAATGACAATTCACAGAAGAGGTGCCCTGCCTGAAAGAACATTGTTAGAGCTGGGTATCTAACGTTATTTATCTATATTTTGTAATTCTTTTCTCTCATTCTTTTTCTATCTATGTTTTTCTCGCTCTTACTATCTTCCTCCTACTTTCCATTTTCTCTCTCACTCCATTGTTCCTTCTTTCTATTTCTTTCTCTTTATTACGTGCTCTTTGTTTTTTTGTCGACCTTTCTCACCTGTTTCTTTCTTACTCTGTCTCTGTGTAACCTTTTCTTTGTAATTCTAGGTTTTTTTCTTTTTCCTCCCTGTATATTTCGTCTTTTCAACTTGTTTTCTTTCGTTCTCTTTCTATTTTTCAATTCTCTCACTGTGTACTCGTTCCCTCGCCTAACCGAGTTATTGCATCCCACTCCGGACAAATCGCACCAGCAGGTGAGCTCATGCCGGGCGCACGTTTAAGGGGAGCGAAGGAGAAGATGATTTAGAAGGCGAAGACAGTGCACCTCGCTAGGGTTGTCGCGTTCCACACGCTTTTTGCGTCTCTCATAATCATATGGTGGTTTCGGAACGTTAAACCCCGCATAGCAATCGTTCCACACGATATATAAGGATGGAGGTGATTCGTAATGATGACAGTTTCTGCGAACGCGTAAAGGCATAACTAAGAGCATATGAGCTCTGCTTCAAAATCTTATTATGTTTGTGGACACCTTTATTAGATGCTGTACAACGGACATTTTCCTCACCAAGCACAATAAGTGTTGTAGTTTTACTGACTTCGAATAATGGAGAAATGTTCGGCTTACATATGGTTGATTTTGTAAACGTATGATCACACATGTAGTACAATAAAGTGCGTGCACGTATCCATACATACACAACCTTACGTGCACGCATTCATGCACCCGTACACACACACACACACACACACACACGCACACACACACACACACACACACACACACACCACACACACACACACACACACACACACACACACACACACACACACACACACACACACACACACACACACACACACACACACACACACACTGCGCACGTACTTACGCATGAACGTACTCGTACCCTGGACAACAGCATTGTATGAAGTACACTTCTCGCTGTCTAGAGCAAACACACACCCGCACGCAGCCATCTATACGCGCCACGAAGTTAGCGGGCAGCCATCGGGAACGGCGCAACAATGCCGCGCATTGGTGACGTCACTGAAACGCGAGACCCGACGCCGGCGGAGCGTGACCGGAATGAATAAGTAGGAGCGGTGCATTAAACAGATTTAAGGGCAGCTCGAAGGCGGGGCAGTTTACGTTCGCTTAGCGCTCGGGTTTGACATGCGATCTGTTTAACGAGTGTAGGGTGTCATTCTACTTACTGGCATCGACGAGTGATCGAATGCTGGTAAATGCTTCATGGGTATCTTTTGATTGAGACGAGTACGACGCTCTGGCTGCCCTTGGTAATCAATCCTCGATGGCGTCGATGGGTAGAGTTGTCGTAAAAAGGGTCCATCGTCTGGGAATATTGCAGCTTGCGTGAAAGAAGGAACATACTAGTAGAAAACAGCTCAAGTTCATACGCTTTTAAAAAAATAACGCTTTGCGAAGAGAAAATTTACATGTGCAGCTGTATGTCTTATGCAATTAAACTGAAAATGAAGAAGCACTTGTTAAAATTATGCTCAGCCAAAATCATGCCGAGGAACATAATAAGTGCCGACTAATTTGCAACTTTATACGAAAATCACGCTCTCCGCACTCACGTGCTAAGCGAAGCTCTGCATAGTTGAAGACGAATAATATAGGCAACAAAGCCTAGATAGCCTTTTTTTTTACCTGAAGCCAACGCATCGCTGTACGGTTGACAGACCTACCTGAGGTATGAAGAACCGTCTTCAAGTTATGCGTGGTTACAACAGGTAACTTAATCATGAAAACTGTAGCATGTTATTAAATAACTGCATGTCACTTCCTAATACCAAACTATGGCATTGGTTTAAGCACAACTTGCAGTACATGTCATTCACAAGCGTGCAAGTTGGTAGTAATTGTCTAGATATAATCCGAAAGAGTTGAAGTATTTTTCCTTTTAATACTTGGCTATGGACGTAGGCTTGCGCATGGTTCGCACAGGGTGGGTAGGCCAGGAGGTGACCACACCCCGAAATCACCCAAAAGATGACAGGGGGGGGGGGGAGGGTGCACAGTCTGCCTCGTACTTTTACACTGCAGTGCTTGTCCCGTAATTGTTCAAAGAGCAGAGGTATGACCACGCTGCAATTTGGCTAAAAAGCCACCGAAGGTCCCTGATGTTGCATTCCAAGAACTGTTCATTCCCCATGTTCACTCGAGGAAATCCAGGAACCAAAGGCCATTATGTGAAGCATGTCGTCGCTTCATTTTCATTTTTGTATTGATTGCGAAGTACGTTGTCTCATGAACTTGACTAGACTGGGGGGACAGTAAATAAAACTGTGCTCCCCCCCCCAAACCCCAATGAGGAACCATGCGCGTGTAAATGACTATAGGCTAAGTCATGTCAATTCATGCGAACTCGCACAGCTGCTATAAACGAAGAATGGGTAAACTTTCGTTTATCTCAGCGTACGTGGTCTCTTCTGCCTTCTCGTCCTTATCACTTTGCGCTAAACATTGCGTTATAACGGCTTGGGGCAATGGGGGAAAGAGATCTTTCTGGTGACGTCCATAGTCTGCCGTACCAATAACCTTTCTCTCTCTCTCTCTTTCTGTGTGGCGGGGAATTTTAATCTGGGAACATTTGTTGTTAGAAATTCCAACCGAAAGTCCTTAACGTTTAAGGAAAAAAAAAGATCCGTGACAAAGCACTCAAGTGTGCGGACCTCCTTTCTCATTCGTTTGTGGAGCCGCTAGATGAGAAATAATTTCAATATTTCATAAGCCACGTTACGATTTAGTAACGTGGCTTACGAAATATTGAAATTATGAATCCGTGGCGCAGACCTAGAAAATCGCTTCCCCCGACAGTGGTGAAGCTCAGCCATCGTACTTCGAAAGAATGCACCACGGTTCTTTATCCTCGTAGTTCACAGCGTTAAGCATGACCGTGTCTCCACATTCTAAATGCAGTAAATATAATTCAAGTCGATTCATGGTAGTTCCCTTGTAATACTATTTCCGCATGCCCCATATCTTCAGTGCATTCAGTGTTTTAGTAACGCAAAAATTCCTTAATTCCTCTCAGAGCGACAAAGATGCCGCATTCGTCATTAGAGTCATTTTTGAAAAGCGCCACTCTTTTTGGGAAACACAAAGTGCCACCCTGTCCTTGCCGAAACGAAGACCCGCACGCCTCACGCGATAACGAATGGGCAGTCGCGTTATTTCGCTTTGTCCTCGAGTACGTGTACTCCTCTGCAGTTCGCGAGCCGGCTCAGCGAAAGTCAGCGCACGCAATCGCTTAAAAGCAGCAGTCATTTGCCGAGCACGTGTCCTGCTGGCGTTCTGCTAGCGTGTGTGGAAAGGAGAAAGAACTAACGGTGCATTACGGGCTCGCTTTAACGATCCCTTCGGCAGTTACTCAGTATGAGACAGCAGCATCTTTACTTTTTTCTCTTCCAAAGGTCGCCACCATCCGTCAAGGTCACCGCCTCCATCGGCAATCGAGACGGCGGAAGCCGGTGCCCCTTAAGCCCCTAAAACTCTAGGGGCTTTAGGCGTACCTGCTTTAACAAAACTGTTACGCCTCCAGTGACTCCAAGGCATAGCGTGACGCGAACTCTAGCGTTCCAATGGAGCGTTGCAGCGTCGCGTGTGTAGTACGTGTGCGTGTGTGCCGCACGACTCCACTCTGCAAATGAGAACAAGGTCGCACCGGCTGGATGGACGAAAAAGGAGGGCGACCGCAGGCCCGCCGCATTCTTGATTAGACCGTTTATCCGTTTCTTACTCCGGCTATCTCTCTCTCTCCTTAATCGCTTTCGCGACGCGGGCGCTCATGAGGTGACGAATTTGGAAACGCCCTCTCGCTGAAGACGTGTCCATATAGGTGGTTCGTTAAACGCGCCACTCCTCGACAAATGCGAGACGTTGACACCGTTTGCAGTGAGAAACGACAGCCTCTGTGCTAGACGAGTGACTTCCTCGGTCTCTTTGTGGTTTAATGGTTAAGCAAGAAGACTTGTCTTTTTTTTCTTTTTTTACGGCATGCGAATGATTGTGTTTGACCTGCTTTCGTGTATCGTCGGGACTTGACACCCAAGTAAACATTGTCTTTGGTACTTGGTGCCCACACAAGTGTTGAAGGAACACTATATATCTGCGTCTGTCAGCTAAGTGCTTGTATCTCTGTACGTGACCTTACATCGCCTATGGTACATGTACGCTTGTCAAATTGATGGTCATTTCTATTTTATCATTGTAGGGTTGACTGTTCTGGACTTTCTATTTTCTGTTTCGCAAGTTTGTACGAGACTCAAGAGGGTCTTGCTTGTATTAACTGTCCACATGACCTGTCGCTCATTTTTTCCAAGCTCAAAGAAGTACTGACCCAATTTTAAGAGATCGCAAAGGTATGGCTCTGGCTTCAAAACAATTCCGCGTCTTCGATAAGTCGAAGACGCAGAATGGTTTCTTGTTCCTTGAAACGTTTCTTGGCACCTTGATACGTAGCTTTCTTGTTTCCTTGATACGCGGCGTTAACGCTCTCTCCACACCAGAGTAAAAAAAAAAACAGGTATAAAATAGTTTACGTTGATTTTAAATTTTCGTGACTGAGCATCTGCAAGCAAGTGCTATCGCAATGCACATTATTCCGACGAGTCGACACACTTGCACTCAGTCTAAGAACGTTGCATCCTGCGTTCTGCCTAAATCACACATTGAACTCTCGGGGTCACTGGGTGACAATCCACTCATCGTTGTTTGCGGCCATCAGGAGCATCGCAAGCTGCTGCTCACCAGTGAGCTGACACTGAAATGACACATTGCTGAGAAACAGGGCAATATATAGTTATCGACACGACAACCAAAAATTTCATTTAAAGGTAGTGGTATTCAAAGTATATTTTATGTATTTCCAGACACCACAATGCTGTTTTTAGAGTTATCGACACCAAAGTTCTTATTTAGAGCAACCGTCCGAAATAGTTAAAACTCGTGTGAGTACTTCTTTGAAACGAGTCTCGATTGACCGTGAAAAACGAGCAGCGCATTAAAATAAAATAAATGAAGGCATGATGCAGCATGATCGTTGCGCCCTCGTTCATCTTCGCTTATCGCTTCGCTTTTGATACATAATAAACCGATATTAACCTCCCCAGTTTTTTTTTCTGTTCCTCAGTGTCGGCGTCTTTCTTCTCTCCTTGGTTTGTTCGTATTGCGTTCGCAGAGTCCGAACTCAAGTGTTTCACGCCTCAATGTCTTGTTTGAAGCTCAGCGCACTGAAAGTTTGCCGCTGATGAAAGAATAAATGGGTAATCAGGTGAACGTTTGGTTAGTCGAAAGGCAACGAATCAAGAAATTTCGATAAAAATTCAGAAGTTTTACTCGCAATGGTAAAGTACCTGTAGAGGGTTATAACTAATATGACATATATTAACAGTTGCCTTGCCCTTTTGAGAAGCCTATATTCGAATCACACATCTCCTAAGCTGACAAAAGGAGGCTACGTAGTTTGCTCCACCTCTAAAAAGGACATATATATCAGATATGTAGAAAAGTCAGGTCGTCACTAAAATGGAATAGTCTAACAACTTGGATTGAATAGTACGCCACGTACATCACTGCAGACTAGAAAGGTTATACGTGGCAGAAGAACCAAGTAAAAAAAAAGATTGAAGTTCACGCAGCCAGGAAGTGATGAGCGAGCGGAGTCGGATACCCATAGGAGCCCAAAATTGCATTTTCCAAACCCCACACAATCGACAATCGCTTACAATGCATCAAGTCTACGCTTTTTTTTTTGTTCTGGTGATTTCACACCCCGTAAACATTCGGCGCCCCACCATTCCATTCCTTTGTGAAGTTTACGGTTCACGGACAACTCTAAATGGCCGCAAAACAAACTCGCTACTCATGCCAATCCAAACTCCATGGGCAGGCAGGTGCCCATTTCCGGCATCAGCACTCCGGGAACACACACAACAAAAAGATAAAAGCAAACAGAAACAGAGCTAGAAAAATGCGGCGTCTAGTCCTCCTGCCCGCTCCAGGAGATTCGGGTACATGTCGGTCTGTCTGTGCTGATTGCTGCTGCCGCCACAGGCTTCAGTCTCTCTCCCTCTTCTTCGCAGGTAAGGGCATCTTGGTGAGGCGCCCGCCCTGCGGGCACAGCATGCAGGGCGCGCCCCGAAGAAGGCGCCCCAGAAGACGATGCCGGCGTTTGAAGAACGCGCTCACGACAGTAGGGAGGTGGCCGCCCAAGGCGGTTTCCGGAAAAGGAGACCGGCACCGCTCGACCGAGCACCGCCCCTGACCCGTGAACGTCGGCGAGGAAGTCGGGCGGTGGCACACCGACTGGGCTCCTCACCGATCCTGCTGGGCGTCTCGTTCTTTGTTGTGGCTGCCACTGTGCACACAGCGAGGAAAGCAATCCAAGAGCATTGTTACGTGCTTCGTTATGTGAACATTGCGACGCGGGCGTGCCCGGCTGCTGCATTGGCTCCGATCGGTAGCTTTATTTTATCAAGTCCCACCTGAAGTAGGCTTTAATGGTGTTATTGCGGTAATGAACATTATAATCCCACTTTACGTCCAAACCAGGATGAACGTATATCTAATCACATTTCTTCGGCATCATTAAGCTGCACACTATGCCTCGCAGTTTACTCAGACGGAGGGAGAGAACTAATCATATCTCTCCCCTTCTGAAAGGTAGGGAGGTGAACAAGAAGATAATGTTTCAGTTTACCACACTGGTTCAGTGCTCCACTTTCGTGAATTGTTTTTCTTTTGATACTCATATTGGGTAGGACAGAGGAACATGACCTACCTACACTTCATCTTCATCAGAGCCTCGATACTGCTACGCACCAGAGACATCGAGCTGAAGAAGACGAACAGAAGGACGAGAAAGAGGGATAGACTTGTGTTAGCTGATCAGTATCATTAGCGCGGCTCGCTTAACTAGCTCTAAAGACTGGCGTGAGCTGATCAGTATCATTAGTGCTGCTCGCTTAACCAGTCTTCAATATATTTGTCTACTCATTCGAATTCATATCCTTACCGTAACAACATCAGCCAAGTCACTCAACGTCTAACACAAACTGACGTCTACTCGTATCTTAATGTTACATTCCACTTTATGGACTTCATCTCGGGCATTCATAAGTGGCTTCCCCAAAGTTTTTTGTTTTTCTCCACATGCTGCAGCTCAATCAGGATCAAGATTTTTTTGTCCTTCGACATTCTCACCTGGAGTAGGCACACAGCCAACAGTTGGCTTACGTGAGGCAGAACGTCCGTGCCGAAATGGAAGTTGCAGAAATAATCTTTCGAACGGTTCAGGCTGCACGACTGCGCGTGCACAAACCGATGCAAGCGCCGTTCCCGCGGTGATGGCAGCTGCGTGCCGACGTGTGTCAGTCACGCGTCGTTTTCGGCATGTAAGACGTGAAAATGCGCCCTCTGGCGATCGAGGAACCAAGTGGTGCGGCTCCGGGCCTCCAGCGAGTGAATAGCGTGGGCCGCTGGCGCCGCGTTTACTGCGTGTCAGCCGGTAATCAACTGGGAGGATGGGCGGAACTCCGTTACCTGTGTCCCCCGCCGCAGGCCGCATGCAGAGGAGCGCGGGTCTTGGCGGAAGGAAAAAATGGGGGCCTGTGTATGTAGGATCCCATGAGGTAAATTCAGATAATCCACGCAAAATGAACACGGGCAAGCCACGTCGGTGGTCACGACTTCAGTTTTCCTGCAGAAGACTGTTACGCGTGACCCGGAACATTTGAAAAAAAAAAAACATAAACACTGCAGGTACTTGCATATCTGCGTACAATGTTACTGTCTGGGAACAGAGCGAGACAACTTTAATAAGCATAAGGTTCAGCGATTTTCCTAGTGAAGAGCGTCATCCCCGAGATCAAATGATAATTGTCCCAGGCACCCAGTCCCTGCAGTGCTTTCATTGCGTCGAATAAATACTAGGCCCACGACCATCTAGAAAAAACCACAAAGTAATCAAAGTGTCCCAACGTTTTTTTGTAGACACTAAGCTATGTCATCAATACTGGGCGGACTAGGTTGAATGTGTGCCTCGTGACTACGTGGTTGCTTTGTCCAAAAGAGAACTTTCGGGCTAACTGGTGTAGAATTTTATATATGTATATGTATTATTTTTATTTCTTCGTTTTGTATTCAGTAAAACTGAGTGGAAAGGATGATTGATTGATATGCGGAGTTTAACGTCCCAAAACCACCATATGATTATTTAAGACGGCGTAGTAAAGGGTTCCTGAAATTGCGACCACCTGGGGCTCTTTTACGTGCACCCAAATAGGAGCACACAGGCCTCCAACATTTCCGCCTCCATCGAAAATGCAGCCGCCGCAGTCGGGATTCGATCCCGTGACCTACGTGTCAACAGCCGAGTACCTTAGCCACTAGACCACCGTGGTGGGGCAAGTGGAAAGGGTAGACGTCGACAGGTAATGCAGACAATAACTCCGTTTACTTTTCATTTCAATGAAGAACAACAACGCTGCATTGATGAAAGGTTGAGCAAGCGTAAACAGAAGCAAATTGTTCTAGCCTCAACATGAGCTTGAGCACGACGAACACTCTGTAAGCGCGAATAGCCCCTTTCTTTTCATTGTTTCCCAAACGGTAGGCTCCAATAACGTGTCGTGAAGTGTGATTACATATTTTGAACTTGTTCGTTTCTCCATCACTTTGTGACACATGGCGTCTTTGAGCTGCTCTGCTCGTGTGAGCTCTATCCGAACTCAACCATCCAAAAAAACTCGAAAACGGAAGCTAAAGCTGGCAATTAAGCAAGATAGCTAGCTCACTCCTTCCTTCTCACTCACTCACTCACTCTTAAAAATAGTATCAGACATGCAGAAATCTCGTACATATCCTAAGGTTGCCCCTCCGTTAAAAGAAAGTGAAGGTGATGGCACGATGTGTGGAGAATCTTCAAGCAAGCCCCACATACAAGTATAGAGTTGCTGGATACCGGCTTAGAGTACAGAGTCACTCAATACCAATTTACGCCGCACGCGGAACTAATATAGTGTCTGCAAGCTTTACTGCGAGTGGTGATTTCCATCAGACTAGTTTACATCCGGGCTAGTTGGTGATCTTGCATCTTCAGCAGAGTCTTCGTGCCTCTTTCCTTCGTCCACGCGTCTAATATTCGTTGCGACCAAGGAGGTTTTAAAAAAACGAGGTTGCAACCACCCAGCAACCCATCGCACGTTGCTGGCTAGATCAGTATGTGGAACGCAGCGTGTGAATTGTGCTCTGAGAAGCCACATAGTGTGCATGCAGCACTGCTGAAGTAAGTAAAGAATAAGCAGTGTTTAAACAGGTATCAATGCAGTATACGTTGAGTACATCCGGAGAGAAAATACGTTTTCCGCCTTGCCCCATAGACAGGCGCGGTAAAAGCGAGTCACGTGTAGGTATATATATATATATATATCCACCGCGAGGGAAGGATACGACGAGCACGATATGACTTTTAGGAAAGAAAGAAAAAGAGAGAAAGTAAGAAAAGAAACCATTTACTCACACGCAGAAATACTTTCCTGCTTCCTCGCGGAGGCCGTGTATCAAGGTGCGCACGCAATCTGTACCTTGTAAGCCTCGTGTTCCTCCTGAGACGTTTGCTCTTGTCTCGCTTAATTTAAAGTGGTAATCACCCATTCGGGGAAATTTCTGCGAGGGGTGAAGGGCTCTGTGCAGCGTGCAATACGGATCGAGGAAAATGGCAGTCGCGAAAATCGATAGGAAATATGTGTGTGGCGGCATGTGTCCCGCGTTGTCAGCTGACATTATTTCATCAAACCAGAGGTGATACACGAATCTACAGCACGTGAATTTACTTCTAAACATTTGAAATGAGGCGTACGGAGTTGCTGCTTCCGATACGAAAGCCAGAGTGCAACAAACCGAGTAGCCACTTTTCAGTGACAGTTATTAGAAAGTAAAGGAGACTAATAAGCTGAACCGTAAGATTGGTGCACTGCATACTTTTTTGTTGGCACTCAGGAAAAACACGTACAAAAATAGCCACTCACAGGCTCTCTCTAAAAGGTATAACACCATAGCATTGACACTTTATTACAGCACATTCTGGTAATATATAGGCAAGGCATAGTGAGCGGCTCGCATTCAAGGGAGTCGGAAAATAAACCCACAGCAAATATTTCCGGCTTTTAGGTGGAAATAAGTGTTCCTCGATCCGTGAAATAAATTAAATGAAAAATTGAGCAGATTATCTCTTCGTGCATCACCGACAAGACAGTCTACGTATAAGCTTGAGCACAGCATTCTGCTTCCTGCCTGATACGTGTATCTATAGAGACGGCTTTATTGAATAAGAAATCAGCAGTGTACAGGAAAATTCCTATCGCGATCAACGAATTAAACGAGAGGCTTCGGCGAATGTTCGGGTTTCGATATTTTTAGTTCGTGGTATCACCAGTGTGCTCGTTGGCCAAAGCCATCTGTTGAGGAACTCTTTGTGGTGAGGAAGCGTCATTTCGTATTCTGTCTCCCTATAAGCAGATTATAATTGCGAAAGCGAGGAAATAGCTTTGACTGAATACACGATTGCTAGTTTGATTCATTGGACAAGCGGCCCCCCCCCCCCCAACTTCACACGTCAACGCACTCCATCAACGCGCTGTTGAAGATGATAATATCATTGGCTCAAAAGTTCATTCATGGTTAGGTCATGGCAGCCTACAGTTTGAAACGAGCGTCACTTGAATGCACTGTTATTTTACTGCGACACTGATCGTATATGGCAGTACGCTATAAGCTGCCGCAATTCTCAGACAAACAATGCTCACGAAAGTGCTGCGCCACATGACCTTTTCTCATAATGAATAGCAGGATTTCTTGTTCTTTTCTACGGTGTAGTGCACACCGTTATTACATCAAAACAACCCCTTCGTTCTATCGCTGTTCGACCACCGCCTGCGAAAGCAAGTACAAGGAGCTATGCAGCACAGACACATACATATTAGGCGAAAATTGACTGCCTGTGGGGAGGTATTGCGTAAGACTAGAAAAAAAAACATTTTCGGAGGAAGAAAAAAAAAAGAACAGGAAAACAAGTGACGGCGAACCATGATTGGAAGATCCTAATCTCTAGAAATACCTGTTCACGTGAAGAGAAACAGGACATCAACAAAATACAGGTGTCCTCACGGTGCACCTATATGTAAAACAGCACAACGCACTCGAACAGAAAAAAGAAGAGGCTCACAGAAATGCACGACCTTGTTCTCCTTGCATTGAGTGTGTCACATGATTGACATGCAGACCGGCGAAAATTCTGTGCGTTCGCACCTGTATTCAGGCGAAAAGCAACGAAATATAGCGCTCCATTTCCTCCGTTCCCACGGCACCAGGCAACATTGAGTGGTGACAAGGTGAGGCGACATAGCGGGAGCATTGCTACACTAAAGCGCAGCTTGCAACGAGACACGCATTTGTCTCACTCCGCCTAACAAGTTGGACTTGCTGACAGAGACCTATTTTTTTTTATTCAGGTGAGAAAAGAGAAATAAAGAAACAGAAGCGCGGAAGCAAGAAACAAGGGATGGTGTCCTCCAGCGAGAAACGAATGTATTGACTCACAGGAGGAGCTATACAAGCCAAGTATATATACACGTGGTGGCGCCGAAGCGTGTGCTCGCCATTACGTCGGTCGTGACCGTCACCGACGACAGAGTGGACGCGGCGTGCTGCGATAGAAGTCGCGATATCGATAAAGTACTGAGCATTGAATCGAAACGGCCTCCACGGTAAGAAACGCGGGGGTCGACGTCCTTGGCAAAAGACGGCGAGAAGCCTTCGAGCGGTACGACAGCGTGTGCTTGTACGTCGGCGTGTTTCATTGTCGACAGCTCGTACGCCGAAAAGGCGAAACGGAGCATGCACGGGCTCGAAACGACGACGGTGCGTTTGAAGGTTGCGCCAACGACGCAAAGGAATCACTTATGCAACGAGTCCTCCGCAACAAATGACCCAGGCTTTATGGCGACTCGAAGCCGTTAGCGGAAGGCTTTTGTTGCATGTTGCACGTATAGAGTCACACGGTACGAATGGGGCTCGTTTTCAATGGGAAAGAAAGAGTGTTTGACGAGGTTGGCGATATGGCCGATAATGCGTGGGAACTTCTACGATAATTGCTCAAATGGGCAGGCAAGGAAAGCGTGAGATTGGGCGTGTGGGTGCAGTCACTGTAGACCTCGTTACAGTTCGTTATATCCGATGTTCCTTGTAAGAGTAGATATCAGAATTGGCGCTCACAAATCGGTGATCCGGCTCGCAGAAGTGCATTTTTCTAGGCTTGAAGTCTAATACAAACGAGGCAATATATACATGTCTCCTAGTAGAATTTCAAACGGAATAGACCAGTACATGCAGTCGGATTACAACAATTGATTGATTGATATGTGAGATTTAACGTCCCGAAACCACCATATGATTATGAGAGACGCCATAGTGGAGGGGTCCAGAGATTTTAACCACCAGGGATTCTTTAACGTGCGCCCAAATCGGAGCACACGGGCCTACAGCATTATCATCTCCATCGAAAATGCAGCCACCACTGCCAGGATTCGATTCCGCGACTTGCGGCTCAGCAGCCGGGTACCTTAGCCACTAGAACACCGCGGCGGTGCTCGGATTACGACAAAACCATACATACATTTTCCACCTATACATATCCTTTTAAACCTTGCCTTCAGGGATTCGATGCTTTCCTGAATGCGGCGTTTAAGAATTTCTGACGATGACCCTAATGTAAGTGGGCTGCTTGAACTAAAAAAAAAAAGTAGCTTCAAGCTGTACTTTCAAGCTAGTAAATGAACTGAACGTAGGGGTCAGCGCCAAGTACCTTTACCGCAGCAGAATAATGGATTCAGAATGACCATTCACAGAAGGTAAACAACGTAAAAAAAAAACGCCAGGCCTGCACGGTATATGCGCAGCACAGTCACAGCGAAAGCTAGAAGAACGGCCTTTCAGAGCCTTTTCCAAACACTCATTGGGTAACCACTGCAAGCACACTTGCTTGGTACCCACCAGGACATTAATAATAAACTTTTGGGTTGTAGGTTGGCATTCGCTATGCTATTTTTTGTCATTATTCTGAGAAGCATGGTATCCGCTAAAAACTTGCAAGGAATTTTGTGCCAATTGTCTATGCACTGGCTGACGACGATGAGGAATTATGGCTGAAGTGGGTATGCTCCACTTCAGCCATAACAACAAGAACAAGAACAAGAACAAGAACAAGAACAAGCTTTTGTGATGGTTTGGATCGAGCATTGGACGGCCAACTCGTTATGCTATTCGCATTGTGCGACGACTGGTTAATTGTTCTTTCGTTGTTTTAAATCGCTTTATAAGTCGTATTAACACGATTGCTTTTCGGACATCAAGCTTGCCTAAGGCAAGTTTGACAACAAGTCACAAACACCGGTATAGCTCAGTGTTTTTTCTTTATTTATTACCTGCGTACATACAACATTCACAAACAAATGTACATCAAACAAAGGACAAACATGAACAAAAGAATAGAGGTAAAAAGCGTCAAAGGTAAAAGCTCTTTAAAATTCCTTCAGCTGGCTTTCTACTTGATTAATCCATTCGGGCACCTCTTCTTGAACCTTTTGTGATTCTATGAATTAACAGGCAGATTGAAAGAAGTATTGCCGAACCAGACGTGCAATAACATCAGCATGGCGCGCCGTCATTCTAGATTGCCATATACCGTGCAGGCCCTGTAATATAACTTTGTCGAAAGGTATTCCTTCTTCCTTTGATACTGGTAGAAATCTGATGACATATAGGCATCAAGAGGCAGATCTTTTTTCAAAGTCCTTCGGAGAACATCACAGAAGAAGACTGCATCCCAGCAGCCCAGGAAAACATGTTCGATTGTTTCCGGCTTTTTGCAGAGAAGGCAATCAACACCCCAAGGAACAAATAAGCCTTTTTCTTGCATCCATGTTTTCACAGGCAAGGTGCCAGTGTGCAATTTAAAGAAAAAGGATTTCGTTCCAGGTGATTCTTCATTTTTTTTTTTGTGATAGAATACTGGCCTGGCACCCAGCGGAGTCGGGTTCGAGCCCCACTGCGCCACTAGCACAAGGTTGTTTTTTTTCTAATTTTTCGCGACGTGGTTACGAACACAGGCGGCGGCATCAGCGGCGGATAACAACGGCACGGGACCCGAAAAGTGATCTCATAACAGCTTCGCTGTAAAACTGTCACCCCCATTAAGTTCAGAAGTAACAGAACACAAGCAGCAGCAGGAATAACAGCCAACAGAAATCGTGACGAAGCCCCATGAAAACACAAATTACCTTTTAGATATATAGCTATACATAAAAGCGAGGAGAGGTCGTTGAACGAAGAAATGCCATTGTGACTTTCCTTGGCTCCAGCCACTTTCCGTGTTTATCATGGACGAAGTAGAGCACTTCGAAAGACGGCATCATTCACAAACAAAATAACATGCCCATGCTTCGGCCTTCTTTGACGACTTCTCATCCTTTTAAGGTTGCGTCTTTCGTTGATCACATGACTTGCTTCACTAGGCACACTCACGAACCTCCTAGATAATGCCACTCTTCAATGGATATCCCTATTTGCAATGATAACCTTTTCCTGTTGATATAATAGTGCCCCTATAATAGAAGCACCAAGCCATTAGTATTTCTGCTTCTTTGCAACCTACAACTATCGACAAAAAATGTCAAAGCTCGCAATGTTATTTCATCTTTTCCGAATGACAGGCCTGTTGGCTTTCTCCGAGGCGCCCATACCTTAGTCCTCCGACACCGACTTTTCCCTCCACTATTTCAACGACATCCACGAGAGCACGTGCTCATCGTCTATCAGGCGGCTGCTACAACGCGCCTACTCGTGAGCGTCTCATTATTAACGCTTCGGCAGCTGGGCCGTACGGGTAAAGTAACGCGGCAACCACGTATACGCCGCGCCCAGTCATCGCACAGGCGTGGTGTGGCCGTGCGTGGGCCGTCGTAGCTATCGCCGCGCGCAGCCGCGCGCTATTTACACCCGTAACTCACGCGTGTGTGCTTGCACAACATGCGAAGGGCGCGCGAGTGCCCAGCTGGCCGGTAAAGCGCGCACGTAGTACCTGACGGGCGATTACGTAAACATGAACCAAGGTGAAGAAGAAAACAAGGACCGCCGATGAAGACGACGTAGAAAGGAAGAAGGATGCCGATGCGCTGAGCGGGGGCCAAACCTTGAGAGTGAAAGGGAATGACTTATGCAACACCTTCCGTTGTACTTGCGCTTTCGTTGCCGGTTCGCTCCGAGCTGGGCTCGCATCTCGTTTGCTTCGATTGCAAGCCTCGGTAGCCTTTGCAAGATTTCGGGCAATATGTCAGAAGGAGAAGAAAACTAATATAAAAAAGATGGTAAAGAAGCCCCAAGCTTCTACCCTGCCCCCCACCCCCTCTCGACAGAGAGAGACGAATTAAATTGCGGGCGATCATATATAGAGATGAAAAAATTGGCGAAGGAAGCCAATGACTGACAAGAAAAATTGCGGATGTAATGCTTTGTGAATTTGGTTTCATGTCTACAAATACATGATACTATATAGCGCAAATGAGCAGCGCGAACTTTATGACAATATATGTACATAGAGATATGCACTGGCGCTCAATCTCCCAATATAGTATTTATTGAAAACTTAGCAACAAATGTAACGTGCAACTTATCGCAGAGAACAAATGCAGAGGACTGCATAAGGGAGATCGGCTATATAAGGACGTTAGTCAGTCAGTCAAGAACATTATCGAGAGGCCCCTGAGGAGCTAAAGCCGCAGGGTATTCACGATGGGCATCCTATATATAGCAGCTGCTACTGTAGGCGACACCCGAGTGGGGGCGCCCCGACGCAATCGTGGCATACACGCAAACCTATAGGGTTGACTGCAAAAAGAAACCAAAAGCCTTTGCAGTGAACCAATAAACAACCTGTAATACTAACACAGCAGTGACCAGTCCACGCGGAAGTAATATGACGCTGGATGATAGTCGTGTGTCAATCAAGAACCGCACAGAGAAGGCGTTATTGGATTTGAAGTACTGGGAATAGGGTGGTTCAGAGGATGCTCATAAGCTTAAGTTTATTCGACAGATGGCGTAGCTGTTGGATCAATGACACTTAGCGTGACGTTCTTGAGGTTGGCGTAGTTTCCATGGATACTTCACAGAGAACGATCATACGTTTTGAAAAGTTGCTTAATTTCATCGATACAAAAATAAATACAGGCATAACGTACATTTCATAAGCTCCACATATAGGATCGCAGGTACGTGGGCTAGGTACACATCATGCAAGCGTACAGCTATAACTGGTTCTCCAAGAAAGCCACGTGCAAAAATGAGCAAAAACATGCACACCAATATTATGTTGTTTCTCATCAGTTTTTCAGCGAAAAGGCAAAATCCATTCCGGATTGTCAGCCCTAAATGCGTGGTAAAATGGTTTAGAATTAAAGAAAAATAGTGGTTAGGTAAATAAAGTGGAATGGGAATAACTTCTTGAATCTCTAAGTTCAAATGTTAGTGGTTAAATGTGAAACCTATTCACAGAAGTTATTGTAGACGAAACCCAGTGCGGTATAGCACCAATTCTTAGAGTGCAGAAATAATCAAATTCAGGGGCTTTCAATGGGTATCTGCTAAAACATTTTTTCTTACGAGCTAGGCAACCACGGCATGCTAAAGTGAAATGTTATAGCGATTCACTGTCACAGCAAAAAGACACTGATGTGAACGAGCTGTGCCAGGCTTGTGGGACAAACGTTCGATCCCGATAACTTTACAACAGTTAAAAATCCTTTATTTACTTATTTATTAATTCTTGCTGAAAGCCACGGGAGCCTCACTCACATTCTTTTTGTACGTTTCTTTATTCTCATAGATTCCGTTTACTTCATCATAGGCCTTGCTATCGTTTACATTTCACGATTGATCGATACGTGGGGTTTAACGTCCCAAAACGACCATATGATTACGAGAGACGCCGTAGTGGAGGGCTCCAGAAATGTCGACTACCTGGGGTTCTTTAACGTGCACCCAAATCTGAGCACACGGGATGACATTTCCGCCTCCATCGGAAATGCAGCCGCCACAGCCGGTATTCGATCCCGCGACCTGCGGGTCAGCAGCCCAGTACCTTAACCACTAGACCACCGCGGTGGGGCCAATTCACGAACAAGTGTAGAGACGCAGCCACATGTCCACTCCTTCTGCTCTTTGCCCACTTGTCAACGTGTATCGAACGCATATTGCGCTCTCTCAAGGCTCAGCAGACTTTTCTTACTGTCATAACGAGTAAATTTTAGGCAGCATGCGATATAAACAAGGTCGATATAATTTAAAAACAGCTGGAAATACTTCCTGAAAATTATTTCTGACTATACCAAAATGTACAGTCTATTCACGCACAAAATATGTTCTTGAAAACACTTATTAGGGTTAGTCATTGCCTATGATCTTCCACAGGGTTCGTTCTTAAAAATTTTGATAAATGCTGCTAGACCTCGATACCCACAGCCAGTGAATCGACACGTGAGGAGTTTTCAGCAAATGGCGTGTGCAGTTTCTGTGCACTGTTTAAATACATCACCCCCCGATTTATCTCTACCTACACTTCTCTTTGTTGTACAAAATGCACCTGCTGTAACAAATGCTCACAGGCATAAATGTACACACCTCAGCTGTACTGAAACATTGATTTAAAGGCCTAGCTTTGTTGCACGAAAGCCACCAAATATATATATATATATATATATATATATATATATATATATATATATATATATATATATATATATATATATAGATATATATATATATATATATATATATATATATATATATATATATATCAGGCATGCAACATCCAATTCAGTCCATGTTTTCATTTCTTTCCCAATACCTCAGTTGACGCAAGAAGTTTGAGACGTCAGGAGAACCGGCATTGTCATTTCTCTTGTTGACCACATGCCTGCCTCGCACAACTTCCGCACACCTTCCAGTACCCGCATTTACAATGATTGTTGTGGGGTCAAACGCTCCTTCATTCCACCCCGGCGAACGGTCTTACGGGCAAAAAAAACGTTCGCATGGCTGGCAATCTCCATTTCAATGTCTTGTTTTCCAGCTATGAGTTGCAGCGAACCAACGCGAGCAGCGTTACTTTCTCGTCCCTGTAACGAACGCAGCGCTGATCGCAGTTTTCAACGTCCAAAAACGTTTATGTGCTCCGCTCGTGTGTTTTCAGCCGAGAAACGTCTTCCTACACTTTGTAATCGCCGGACATGCGTTTATTATGCCGCAATTTTGTAAAAAAAAAGTACAAAAAAAGAGGCTACGAGTTGCAACAGCTGACGAGCGGCGCAGGAAAACGAGAGGCCACCACCGCAGGCGGGTTTCTCTAGATTGCGTGGGCCCCCACCCGCTGCGAAAAAGCTGAAAAAACCGGGTTTCCTCCGCGCGATCCATTCCACCGACCCTCACGCTACCCTCGTAAAGCACCTCCTTTCTTCCTGCCACGTCGAAGCCTGGAAAAACTGGACCGACGCAAAAGAAGAATCGCAAATGCGACAGGAGAGAAATTAGGCGTCGCTGTCGCCGTTTCCGCCGGGAGCGCCCCGTAGCGGCCGATAGCGAGTGACACGTAGTCGCAACGGCAGGAGACGGAAAAAAAGCTCGTGCAAAACAGGAAATAAATAAGGCAAAACAGAAAAGAAAGCCGCCGGCAGAAAGTCAATAAGAGCAACACAACGCCGCAGGATGCAGGTGAGGGCCCTGGACACCTCGAGGAGGTTTACTACGACGCCCCGTGGCGCGCACTGCGAACGTTAGCGTGTGGACGAAAAGTGTGGTTGGAAAGGCTTGGGCGAAAGCAGATTGCGCATTGAGGCAGCTGGAGACAGGCAGCAGTGACGAAAATGCAGCTCATAAGAGAGAGAGAGAGCGAGAGAGAGAGAGAGAGAGAGAGAGATCTAAGACGCCAGCAAGGTTTGAAGAGAAAAAAGAAAAACGTGCCATGGCCTAAAACAAAAACTGCAATACACTGCAGTCTTTTCAACTGTTAACGACTGCACCGCACTGCGAACACACTGCAATACACTGTAATATTTTTTGCAGCATGGCCCCACCCTGCAAAGTCAAAGTTTAGGGCAGATTTCACCCCCCTCCCCCACAATACGTGACAAGAGGGGGCGGCCACCCCCTGTACCTTTTTGTTTATTCGAAAGGCAGTGCGCATTATTGTCCCGCCTAATAAGCTTCAGTGCTTGCGAGGGTTTTACACAATCTAAGCGTGTGAATGTTTTAGGAAGGGACCTAAAAGATTGCTGGAGCAGCCCTAACAATTCATCAATCTACTTGCATGTACGTTCCGTTTTGGAAAAAAAAATGCTGCTCCTGTTTTGATTACTATAGAACTATTTTCACTTAGCTACACGCGATATGTCTTACGCAAACAATCGAGATGTGATTGGTGGTGTAATTTGGAGCTAAGGGGTAATTACAATGACACAAAATTTTATGCACGTATTACTAGAATGAGCAACGAGCGTGTTCTTTTCAACAATTCGCGTATCACCTGATGGACTTCTTGTCTAAGATCCAGCTTTCTGCGTGCTTAATTTATACAGTCGGTTATTGTGGATTTGTAATTCCTTACTTTATTGTAACTATGTTTCAACAATTTCGATTAAAAAAAATCATGCTTCTAATCAGGTACACTAACCTGCAGGCCATATGGATTTTGTAGCTTCTAGCAATGTTTATTAAAACACAAGATGTACGTCATTCGGCGATTACTTTGACAGATTCCTTTCGTATGCTCCACAGTAACCTCGATAACAGAAAACTTTCGCCCGTAAAAGCATCATAACTCATTGTATACGCTTTAGAAAGCAACAAGTGCTGTGAAACTCTACTGTGCTGCCTGGAAGCAGTAACGAAAACGCAACTACTCCACGCCAGAAGTTTTCGCTTTGCTGCCACAGAAAGTTGTCCACGACCGCATAGCCAGACAGAGCGCGTAAAAAGTGGGGCAGTTGATAACCGACGACCATTCTTCAGAACGGAATAACGATGACCGTAAGCTCGGCTCTGGTGATTGTCCTTTCTGTGCACAGCTGTTTTTTTTTCCAGCGCGGGACAATGAACAATTGTGCAGTGCAGGAAACGATTGATGGATATGTGATTGATATGTGGGGTTTAACGTCCCAAAACCACTATATGATTATGAGAGACGCCGTAGTGGAGGGCTCCGGAAATTTAGACCACCTGGGGTTCTTTAACGTGCACCCAAATCTGAGCACACGGGCCTACAACATTTCCGCCTTGCAGGAAACGATAGCAGACCGGCACAATCCCTGGCGGGGGTACTGCACCACGGGTGGTAAAATTGTCGGTCAGTTTAATCTCTCGGCATCTGAGTGATTACCCAACGCTTTAGCGCTCGGACGCGTTGGTTTACCTTCAACCATCGTGAGTCCTGACGCCTGCTTAAACCACGGCTTTCACCCAGTGGTGTGTCCGGTACATATAGGTGGAGCTTTACATTGTATCTGTATCATGCTTAGGAAAATTCTCTCATGCACCGTATAGGCGCGTCATAGTTTGGTATATAAACGCGAGCAGCAAATAAACGGCTAGGCTTTGTTGTGTCGTTGCTCGCGGGAAACTTGAGCGAAACGTGGCAAGCGAATGAAGTGGTACACAAAGCCACGTGACCAAGAGAGAACAGGGTAGTGAGGGAACCGCGTGTTGTGGTACCTCATCGTGTTATCTCACCATGACGTCACACTGATCCCTGAAATTTATGGTGTCGTGAGACACCACAGTTTGGAGGGGCCTTACTGATCGACTGTAATCAGTACACTCTTCATGCGTGTATTACTCCGTTTTTACAGTGAAAGCTGTTATGAGATCACAACTCGGGTCACGTGCCGTAGTCCGCCACCGCCGGTGTCCGTAACCACATTGAGCGAAATTAGAAAAAAAAAACCTAGCACCAAAGACACAGTGGGGCTCGAAACCCGTGTCTGCCGGGTGCCAGCCCAGTATTCTACCACTGAGCTACGCTCTTTTTTTTTCTTCATTGCCTGGGTACATACAACATTTAGAAACAAATATACATCAAACAATGGAGAAACATGAACAAAAGAAAATAATGAAAAAGCGTCAAAGTTAACAGTCCTTTTAAAATTCTTTCATCTGTATAAGGCTTTCTGCTTGATGAAGTCATTCGGCCACATCTTGTTCAACATTTTCTGATTCCATGATGAGTATTTAGAAAAGACTTTAATGAGTGTTTAGAATTTAATGAGTGTTTAGAAAAGGCATTGAAAGGCCGCTCTTATAGCCTTCGCTGTGACTGTGCTACGCTTTCCGCGCAGGCCTGGTATTTTTCATTTTCCTGTGCGTATGTATTTATTATCCTGTGCGTATGTAAGTTTTTCTGCTTCTCTTTTTCATTCCATCTGAAAACCCTCTTTCTTGCCCATTTTTTACCCTAATTGCTGGGTAGCAAACCGGATGCTTCCTTGCTTGCTTGGCCCTCGCGATTGGCCCTCACTCACCATGGGCGATTGGCCATGAACCCAGCGGTTAATGTAGAAATAAAATTTAGAGCTAACATCTGGTAAACCTACCGGCCTTCGTCTTCATCTATCCTTCTTTCTCTAACTCCTGCACTGCGGATGCATTTCCACTTCCTCAACCACGAAACCTCTGGGAGTGCGTAACGTAAACCGACGATGCCTTGGCGCCAGCCACCGCCTCGTAAATCAAGCACTTGCCGATGTAGTGGCGCCTTCTGTTTAGTGGCGTGGGTATCAGCCACACGTTTCAGGAGCGTTTTTGCATTGCTGGGGAAGTTTAGCGAATAGTTCTAGGACATTTCTATAATTTATATAATTTTAGACATTCCTAGTTCAGTTTGCACTGGTTTTGACTATGGTTGGCGTTGTTTTGGGCCTGTACTGCCCACTGCGTGACCATGTGAAGTCAGTAGTGAATGAGCGATAAGCGGGGCTCCTAAAGTTCACTTAAAAACAAAACAAGACGTATTGAGCGGAACGGTGTGGAACGCTGTCGTCGAAGTTGCATTCTTGGGGGAAATAACGCGTACGATAACTCGATCGTGTCAATTCGCACATTGTGAAGCGCTTAGCTTTGCAAACACTCGTTCAGTGTGTTTAGAAACGGAGGTTAACAACTTAGAGTACTAGCCAAGGTACTCTACTGTGGAGCTGAGCAAGACAGGGAAGTTTATTGCAAATTGGTACCAACATTTCAGGTGAGTGGAACTGTCTGGTGTAACAAATTCAAATCAGTGGCGTGTACAAACAACAGAACATAGGCAGGATGTAACACACAGCACATAATATTTCATAGAACATGAATCACTCAAGAAAACGAAGACAAAAAGAAACACGAAAAGCACCAAGTCGGAACAGATTCACATATTGTGTTTAGAAAAAAAGGGGGTAACGATTTAGAGTACTATTTGTACTCTACTATGGGAGAGCATAAAGCCGTCCCATATTACGTGCGAATTCACCACCCATGTCATCACGGTGCGAGTGGAGCCGAATAGTAGGAAGGGTGCCAGCTGCGTCTGACAAAACACCCGTAAGAATACTCCAATTACACAGACGGGCATGCAATCAATTACATTGCGATTACTAAAATTTTTAACTCCATAATCAAACTATGACAGAAAGCTTTGTCTTCGGCACAGACTTTTTAAATAAGCTTTCCATCGCAATGCTGTAGCCCGGGCGTGTGTGCTAAGTGCGAAATTGAAAACGTCTTTTTCTAATTTTCAAGACACGTCAGAGCCCAAGAAGCATATGCTTCCCAGCCAAGGAGGATTAAAGAAAAATTGCTGGAGTGGAAGCTCCTGCAATGCCTTGCCAGCAGAAGTGAAGCCACCTTTTGCCACTGCCAAGATGGCGAAAACATGCTTTTTTCTGAAAGTGCCCACTTAAAGATAGAGTGGCTTTGATACGTTATGTAAATGCTACGTTAGTTCTATATTAAAGGATAGTTGTTCCCGACGAAATAACACACAGAAACAAGTATGGATGACTGAATCTTCAAAGAACTTTGCCTCCAATTAGAGCCTCACTAAGGAAAACTAGTAACATTAAAACGAACTTGGAGCACTATGTGGCCCGAAAAAGTTCCCACATTAAAGGCGTCGGGCGTGCGGGTGAAACGCTTCGTTCTTAATCGCTGAGCGGTGACACTTTGTCATGCCCCTAGTAAGATGGCCGCCACAGCCGCCATCTTGCCAGAGGAACGGCTTCACTTCTGCACAATAATTTCCACTCCAGCAATTTTTTAAATCCTGCTTGTTCTCAGCGTGCCATTACAATCGAAACTCGTTAATTCGGATATCGCGGGGCCACTAAAACTGTTCGAATTGACCAGTTGCCTCCTTACGGAAAACACGCAAAAGAACAATAATCCATTGTCTATGACATTGATAAGCTTTCATTTTTGTAGATATGCAAATACAGTCCATTATTTTGTTTAGAATTGATACAAAAGCTGCAATCTTCGTCATTCGCGACGTCGTTGGCAGTGTGCATGAGGCTCAGTTGATCCCCGTGTATTAATCAAAGAGTATCAATCTAAAAGTTTTTTCCAAACCTACACCTCATTACGCACCGAGAACGTGATTGCGGGTGGCGACCGCGTCTTTCTGAAAGGCTGTGGCCGTTTGGGCTGTCAGCGAACGCCATTTTCTTTCCCTTGCGTCCCCACTTTAGCGGCGTTTCGTGGGTGGCGCGTTCCGAGGATTGTCCGAATTAAGCAGTTTGCATCCCGTCCAAATACGGATTAACGAGAGTTTGATGCTGTTGAACAATCATGCGCAGGCTATAGCACTTACCGTCCGAATTTGCGAATTTACAAGTGTAAATTTTACGAATCAAGCAGGGGCGTGAAGTGAGCCCCTATAAAATTATATTATATATATATATATATATATATATATATATATATATATATATATATATATATATATATATATATATATATATATTATATATATTGATGTCTTGGTTGCGACAGCGTTCATTCGAGGGAGGATCTCGCAAAACGGGCAGAGCCTGAACACAGACGGTGACGATGATGATGACACACAGAGTGATGAGGAGACAAGCAGATGATGGTGATTATGATCTTGCAGGTATGAGGACGATGTGCATAACAAATACTCGCACTAATTTCTCCCATTTGGAAGCAGACACCATGGCCGCCGTAAGTCAAAGTGATGAGAAACGTCGTGTGAAAAGCTTCATGTGAAAAACGTGAACAATCTCGGTGTTGTGGCAACGGCGGTTTGTTGGGGTGACAAGTGGTGTCACACCATAATTGATCGGCGAAGTCTGTTCCAAATTATGTGTGGCCCGATGAAGCGCGGTTGGAATTTGTCACAGAGCCCAGGAGTGCGTATAGGCGTTAAAAGCAGCACCTCGTCACCAGGTCGGAAAGACACAACGCGACGAGATGTGCCATGGATGTTCTTCCACTCGTGCTGTTTTACCATCTATTTGTGCAAGCCTTGTGGTGAGACTGGGCCAGGCGAGAAATGTAATCTTCGCTAAAAGACTGAACATGACTTTAGATGGCTGTTAAGGAAGGAGACGTCGAGAAAGGTAGTAGGGGGACGTCCGTACACGAGGTAAAAACGGTGAGTAGCCAGTTGTTTCGCTGAACGGCGTTGTTGTAGGCGTAGGTCAGGAATGGTAGAAGAGTATTCCATTTTTTGTGGTCCGGTAAGACGTAAGCGGCTACCACGTTAGCAAGGGTTCGATGAAATCTTTCTCTGAGATCGTTGGTCTGATGGTGGTAGCGTGAGGCTGTCTCGTGAGTAGTTCCAGAAGCGCGCAGATGCTTATTCTGCTATTTACGATGATTGTGACGATGAAGATGTGATAACCTGTTTTGCATCGAACAAACCAAGAGGCCCACACTTGTACAGGTAATAGATTGCAGGAAGCCATGCGCGCGGTTCTTGAAGATGTCATGGCGTCAAAAGCTTCCCCAAGAACACCCTTAAGGCCCTCTTTACAAACATCCTCAAGAACATCCTCAAGACCTCTACAACAACATCCTCAAGATCTCTTCAACAACATCCTCAAGACCCCTACAACAACATTCTCAAAAACATCCTCAAGACCTCTTTAACATCCCCAAGAACACCCTCAATACCATTACAACAACATCCACAAGAATTCTCCAGACCTCTTCAACAACATACTGAAGAACATCCTCTAGACCTCTTCAACAAAATCCTCAAGAACATCCTCAAAACCTCTACAACAACATCCTCAAGAAGAAGACCTCTCCATCAACATTCTCAGGAACATCCTAAAGACCTCTACAGCCATATCTTCAAGAACATCCACAATACCCCTTCAGCAGCATACTTATCCCCAAGAACATCCTCAGGACCTCTTCAACAACATCCTCAAAAACATCCTCAATTACGCGTCGCTGCTTTCACGCGATCACCGGCTTACGCCACCACAATTGAGAAAAATGAAGATCCGAGTGGATCACACATTATCGGAACGAAGCTATCGAGGTGGCGCACGCATTCGAAGTCTCGCAAAAACCAAAAGAAAAAATACTGGGAACAAAGCAAATCGAAATAGAAGATTCAGAATGTGAAAGTCAGGAAGTGAGGCCGAGAAGGCGTCTCCTACCTGACCGATTCTCTCTCTCTCTCTCTTTTCAGCAGGCCGCCATCTTCACAATTCCGTGGTCGTTTCCGCGTCTGTGCATCGCATCTGGGCAGGAAGGTATCATATAATACTGTTGCCTGTTTGTTGAGTATTGTATAAACTGAAGCGTTTTCGAAAGCACCACTTACGGAGCATTTCCGGCTTGAGCATATATTGGCACAAACCTTCTATTTTTTTTATAAAGCGAGGCAGTATAAGCCTAGAGAACTTAAAAAAAAAAAACCGGCTGACTACTTCCGCTGCGTGTATAAGTGATTTTTTTAGCGTAATATTTCACTCAAATCAATGAAAAAGAACCAACAAGCATAACACCAGGTAATCGTGTGAAGCGAGGAAAGCATGAATAAGGCGGAAATCGAGTTAGTAGAGGAAGAAAGAAAGAAAGAAAGAAAAAAGAGAAAGAAAAAGAAAAAAAAAGCCTTCGAAAACGCGTCTGAAGGGAAGGAATCTTTGAATAGACGACGACAATGTGAAACCTAATGTGGCATTCAGCAGCTCGTTCACTTTAACACTCTTTCTCGAAACGCGATCGGGAACACCGAGGGTTTTCAAAGGCAGGTGCTTGAGGCGTAAATGCGGATACACAAAAAGCGGCTCCACGTGGGCTCTGCGTCGGTGCCGGAGGCGTACCCTGTGGCGCCAACGCTACGGGCGTACTCGCCCCATTTATTTTGCAACGAACACGTACATACAGTGGCACGCACGTGATCGAGATTGAGGGACAATGTAACGCGGTAGTTTTATTGGCGGGGCGTTCCGCCCCGGCTGTTACAACGGGAAAGCAATTTATCCGACAACGGCGTCCGAGACGGTAGACGATCGTGTTTTTGTTTTGTTCTGCAAGCCGAGATAGAATGTGAGGAGAACTTTGCGCTTGCACGAACCTCGTTCGCGAGTACGATTAATCACTTTTGAGCGAGAAAATGTTGTGGATATCGATCGTTGGAATTTGTGAAACAGTAACAACGTACAGAACCTCAGTGGGTGTGTGACACGTGATAGCTGAAGTGAGCTTCGAGCTCATATGGATCATGTGACACGTGTACATTATTCCGAATGTAAGCGCGTTATATTTTTTATGGGTTTTGCTTTTGTGTTTGCATTGTGACATTTTCGGAAAGTTGACATTTGGGGCAGGTGGCAAAGCCCGGCGCCTCCTGATGAGCGCGAGAAAGCCGTGGCCGCACGCACAGCTACTTAGAGATTGCAAGCGTTGTCCCTGCAAATTCCGGTCGCCTCATTTACCAGCTCCTAACTTCGCAACTGAAGACACGTTTTCATGTTTATGAAAGAGTAAAAAAAATCTCTCTCTAGTTTTTTAGGTAAAAGGAACATGCGTAACGTTCAGGGGAACATCCTGTAATTTTGTAGTAGCTCAAAAGAACATTTATTCGAACATATTTGTCAAATAGAGAAAGAAAAGCGTAGAAAATCAGCGGGATATTTTCTAAAGCTCTTCGTGCCCACCGATGCTATTAAGGCGCATCGGTGAACAAAACCGAATATCAACAAGGGCGTGTTTTGTAAACATTGACAGATGTTATAAACGTATAGAAATGCCGAACTCGCTTGGTTGTACAGGAAACAGTGGCACCATCATCAATCTATTCTTATGACCAGAGATTCGAGGAGGGGGCTTGCTTACGCGCGCTGCGCAACATTGATTAAGTGCTTCCGTAGACTTCGGCCACAACCCATGAATAGATGGATGGATGGATGGATGGATATGGCTGTACCCTTTAGATCGGGCGGTGGCTAGCGCCACCAAGCCGTAATACCTAATGAATCAAAACTATATTTATTTTTTTTTCCTTAAAAAGTGAGTTTGAGGGATTCGTACTTTGCAGTGAAGAGTTTAATTTTCACTCGTGCCTTGACTTTAGCCAGCAATCAGATAACCTCCTTCTAGTTAAGTCTACCCGCCTAAAGTTTATTTTGCCCTCCCGGTCCCTAAACACCAGTGCTTTGAAAAAACTCTGCGCCTCATCCTAAACTATAGGGTGAAGACCTTTACAGAACATTATAAGTGTTCGGCAGTTTCTTCTTCCTCTCCACACGCACTGCATACTGTGTCTATCCCCTTCGTAGTTTGGCCCGATAATGTCTTGGTTCGCAGTACTCCCGTCCTGGCCTCAAGCAGTAAGAGAACTACCCCGAGTATTATCATAGATCCTTTCCTTGGCAATTTCCTGCTTAAAAGTTCGATAGATCGCTAGTGCGGACTTCTTAATCATGCCCATTCTCCACATGTCAGTCTCCGTTTCCTTCACTTTCTTCTTAACCGATAGTTCTTTTGGTTTGGCCACCTGCTGTTTTCTAAGTATTTACCAGTCAATTTCCTGGTTCGCTTCCTCCATTTTGTATCGACATTCTTCATGTACAAGTAGCTGAAAACCTTCCTAGCCCAACGCTCCTCCCCCATTTCTCTCAATCGCTTCTCAAATTTTATCTTGCTGCTAGCTTCCCTGCCCTCAAATGATGTCCATCCCATATCACCTTGTACTCCCTGATTTGGTGTATTCCCGTGAGCTCCTAAAGCAAGCCTACCTATTCCACGTTGCTTAATTTCTAATCTTGCTTGAACTTCTGATCTCATGCACAAGACCGCATTGCCGAACGTCAGCCCAGGAACCATGACCCCTTTCCATATTCCTCTCACAACATCATACCTATTGTAATTCCACAGTGCCCTATTTTTCATCACTGCTGCATTCCTGTTACCTTTAGTCGTCACGTATATTTCGTGTTCCCTCAGGTACTCGGTCCCATTGCTTATCCATACGCCCAGATATTTGTATTTATCTGTTATCTCTAGCGTGACCTCCTGTATTCTAAGCTCACTACCTTCGTTGTCATTGAAAATCATGACTGCTGATTTTTCCTTACTGAATCTAAAATCTAACCTATCTCCCTCATTACCGCAGATGTCCATCAATCTCTGCAAATCTTCCTTGTTGTTGGCCATTAGCACTATATCATCTGCGTACATTAATGCTGGTAGTGCCTGATCAATAAGTTTTCCTTGTTTGACTAAAGAGAGGTTGAAGCCCAGTCCACTTCCTCTAATTTGGCCTCTAATCCTTGTAGGTACATCATGAATAATAAGGGTGACAGGGGCACCCCTGCCTAAGCCCCCGTTTTACCTCTGCAGGCTTGGATACCTGTTTTTCCCACTTTATAACTACCTTGTTACCTTTATAGATACCTTTAAAAGATTAGTGACTACATGTTCCACGCCTAGTGTGTCCAGTATTCCCCACAATTCCTCTTGAACCACGCTATCGTACGCTCCCTTGATATCCAAAAATGCTAGCCACAGGGGCCTGTGTTCCTTTTCTGCTATTTCGATGCACTGCGTCAGTGAGAACAGATTGTCTTCCAACCTCCTGTGTTTCCGAAACCCATTCTGCAGTTCCCCCAGCACCCCTCATCCTCTATCCATGCCTGCAGTCTTTCCTTTATAATCTGCATCGCCAGCCTGTAGACCACTGATGTCACTGTTATAGGACGGTAGTTGTTTATGTCAGCTTTGTCCCCCTTTCCTTTATAGATCATGCTCATCCTGCTAAGTTTCCATCCATCGGAACTTCACCATCGATTATTATTGTGCTCACTGCCTCTCTCAAAGCCTGCTTAGACTTCGGACCTAATGTCTTTATCAGCTAATTGGAATGCCATCTGGGCCTGTTGATGTACTACTAGGAACCCTTTTCTCAGCCCTTTCCCACTCTCGTTGTGAAAATGGAGCCATTGCACCACTTGATTCGTCCTTGTCTATTGTGGTGCATAAAGTACTTCTTTGTTGAAATTTTTCTGTCACCCTTGTTCTTATATTCAATAGCTTCGTCCCCTTCTAGCCTAGCACCTTGGGCTATAGTTATAAAACTCTGCTCTAGGCTCGTCTCATTTCTTAGGAGTTTAGATGGTTCCAAAATTTTCGCAGCTGCCT
>WOVY01006265.1:0-31688 GCA_013436015.1 Rhipicephalus annulatus | reverse complement strand
CGTGCGAGCAAAAAAATAGGACAACTCAAGGTAGAAAGCTGTGGCCTATACACGCTAGGCCGTACAGTACATTTAACTTGTCACTTTGCTGTGAAACACATTTGTCCATAAGAATACTCCATCGCCGTGCCCTTGTGTACTCCTTAGAGCATACGCGGTCAGTTATAAAGGGTTGTGGAAGCTATACAACCGCGTGTAAAAGCTTTTAACCATTCTCTAAATTGGCCGCAGTAAAATGTGACGAGCATCATCGAGCAAGTCGAACGCACAAGGTTGTGCTAAACTAAACACAAACCACAATAAAATACTTGTTTTTATTTCCTATATGTGCGTAATTACTTCAAAACAACGGTGGTGTATGGCGAAAAACAGCTGCAGATTTTGCATCATTCATTTCATAAAAAAAGATTCCGTTATTTGCTTAGCAGTGTTTCGCTGTTGCTTTTATATTTCGAACGAGTGCCAGCGTATGATCGATACAGAGTAACATAAACAAGAGAAGCATGGTCACAAATACTCTTTGTAGTGGCTGCTAATTATCTAAAAGCATTCGCGGTGCTGTTCGAGTCTTTTGAAATACTATGTCAGAAACACTGCCGGGATTGTGTCCAGTCAATAAAATGCTCAGTTTGAAAAACAACGTGCTTTAGGAGACCACTTACTGTTAGCGCCATTCAAATAACCCGCCTCGGAAGGATTCGTGACTTAAACACTGCCCGACACCGCTTTCAAAGCACTAAGCCAGCATCTGCCACTAGCTGAAATTTTGCGCCAGTAACGGAAACGCATGTTAGAATATTTCCTGTTATACTTTTTGAGCTGACAGCTGTGGCTCGTATGTTTTCTGCGAAGACCTTGATACTCTGATACAGCTCTCTCTCTATATATAAATATATAGTTTAGGAAAGATGAGGGCAATCTTGCTGTCAGTGCACAAACACTTGCGCCTCACTTGCGTGTGTGTCATTCTGCTGGCGCCATGCGCTGAGCATCAGATAATTCCCATTTAGGCGGTGCCACCGAAATGCGACACCACCTGGAGCCTTCACTTGTCTTATTCACGCCCAGTGGCGTAGCAGGGGTGTGGTACTCCGGGCCTGTGCGTCCGTCTCAAACGATTCTGTCATGGCTTACAGAGCATTAAATCACACTAGACCACATCTAATGCCACTTGGTCACTTCAAATCATGCAAATGCCCCTCCCCCCCCCTGCGGAAGAACATTGTGCCTGCGCTCTGCATCGGACCAATATTCATTCTCCCCAAAAAGTCATGCACAAGGCGCCAGACAACTCCAATGAATTTAAGGCGCAGAGAGAGAAGGTCTACAAAAATAGCGTGGCAATTCGACTACATTCAAGTTAGCTAAGATCGTTCCTACATTCAGTGTCGAGCAAGGCAGGCTTTTCAATAATCAATTGCAAGAGACTAGTGACCCAGAATTCCACATTCCTGAAACATCAACGCTGACAGAAAGCTCTGCATTGGTAATTCTGCACTAAATGACAAGGGTACATAAAAGACGGATAAAAAATATAAGCCCATCAGCTTACTTTTAATAATTCAGAGATTATTTGCGAAGATGATTTCAAACAGAGTATCTGAAACACTTGTTTTTATTGTAGGGAGCGGCATAGTTCCAGTTAGGGTAACGTGCGATGCATCACAGTGTTGTCATGAAACAGGTGATTGAGAATTCTGCTGAATACAGCAGACCTCTTTATATCACTTTTTAAAGTATGGTAATGCTTCTGACTCCGTAGCAACACTTTCGTGTTTGTATAAAGTGCGGTGAATTTTCATCAATTTCACACTATACCATCATCTTCAGCTTGGCTATGTAGTATGAGCACATATTACGTTTAATGTGAGTTGACAATTTTTATTATCATTCTGCTGGATTTTGTGCTCCTACTTTGGTAGGCCCAACAGGTAAGCTTAGTTTGGAGTCACATCAATTGTTCACTCCATGAGGCTGTGAATTGTTTGTTTAAGTGTAAATAAAAAGACGATATTCCTTGCATTTCATCCACTTTACATCATAACCAGTAATTTAACCCTTCTGATCGTGCCTAGCAGCTGAATGAGTAAACCAGTAGCAGCCGCTGCTGCAGATGCAGTGTCAGAAACGTGTCGTCCTTTTTTTTAGCCCCATAAATATTCTAGAACAATTGCTCAGCTGGATTCGAAACTCGTTTTACACAAGGGTAATAAACAACAGTAGGTTGAATATATGGTAACTCAACATTTTTGTATTAGAAATAATAAAACAAACATGGTCGCCCACTTCCAAAACTGCGTGATAGAGCCATATTTTCTTTCAACGTGGGTTCTCAGTTTTGAACACACTGTCATGGTGAACGTTGATCAAGGGACGATACATTGCACTCATATATGGTGCTGACATACGCAAACAAAAATTCATTCTTCTCCACACACCATTTGCACTCCTATACCAGAGTAACGTGATGAAGCGTCATAAGTATTTCTCGCATTCATTGAAAAATATTTTCTGTTTGCATTACCAGGCAAGCTCCAAGAAAACAAGAAATATTTGTTGCAAATCCTAATTAGTTCATGTATAGTAGTCAGGCTTACTGAGTAAAGCATGAAATAAAAGGTCATAAGAAGCAAGTGGGGTTAGAGAAGCTTTATGGGTGATTTCAAGCTGTTAGGTTTTTAAGCAGACAATACAAACGAAGGGTCGGTCAGGAATTTTACTTTTTCATCATTGGTTATGAAGAATCTTTTGACGTGTGATATAATTCTGCATCGGTTTACCAGGCACGGCTCTACCCTTTTTTTGGGGACATAATGTTTTTCTCTTACTACATAAACGCACTTAATGAGAGAATGGAGTGGCTGTGGCAGATTAGAGGATATTGCCTCTCGAAGTCATTAGCACCTGCTTTTCATTATTTCCTCTGGTAAAGATAACTCTTCCTGCTCTTATAATTAATAAAAAGAGCGTGAATCGATCTGGGCACCTTAATTACCGTGCGGCAATAGCTGGGGCTCTAGCGGATAATCTGATACCCGTCACATCGCCGCAAGCGATGATCTTTGCTCACGTGACAATTTTGATCAGTTTTTCTAGTTATTGCACTTTATCGTTGGACCGGTACAGAGGAGCCCACTCTTAAAGGAACACCCCGATGCGTGTCGTCGGCTCGGCGCCATCACCGGTCGGCTGTGAGAACTAGTTTTGTGCAGGAACGGAGAACGCTGTGGGGGGCGCTCGTTTTGTGATCAAAAGGCATAGTTTTCTGATAGAAAGCATGGTTTCGAAACAGCATAATTTTCTTATACTTAATTTTGTACTACTAGCGTCTACGCTCGGAGGCACATCTCTATAGGACTGTTGAACTGCTTTATGGTGTTGGTGGTAAGATACAGGTGCTAGCATGTACTCCGTCCACGGAGGACGGAGTGCCAGACCCCAATTACGCCACGCTGGAACGGTAGTCGCATATATTGGGAACTCCAGTTGAAAAGCAGAAAAGATATATATATATATATATATATATATATATATATATATATATATATATATGTGTGTGTGACGTAAGAAGGCAGGGTTGGTTAAGAGAAGTAGATGAGGAAGAAGTGCTTGATGGAATAAACATGGCGTTTGAGCCAGGCCACGTCTCCCATGCATCGTAGCGTCACACGAGTCTACAGGATGGATACCTGCCAGCCCCTTCATCAGTCGCACATCATCGACAAGGTTCTCCGCAAGACACCCTGACCATAAATGAACTACCGAACCAGCACCAGCAGTACACAACGACGAGCATCATGACGGCATCATCGACTGACCTTCCCATCCCCAAGTATACCGGAGCACCGGAGGATGGACCTGTACAGGACTGGTTCGACTTGTTCGAGCTCCACGCTACCGCTGCATCATGGTCGGAACGGGAGATGGTCGCCAACTTTACCGACTACGTCTCCGGTGAGGCCTTAAAATTCTACCTCACCCATATATTTCAAAACAATGAGTCATGAGAAAAGATCAAACAAGAAATGACCGTTTGGTGTAAAGAATATAGTGACGACTACGACGAAGACTTGGTTTTAACCCACCATGCACAGACAATTGCACTCAGTCGTCAATTTCGCAAGCAGTCTTCAATCATTCAAACGCACAACAAGATTCGACCGCTGGCACAAGACGAAGTGGCACACGGGTTCAGTGACAGACGACAATGCGTATTTTGGGGAAAACAAAACCATTGAGCGGGCCTCTTTTCTGCACGAAAGACGGCATTTCCGAAGTCATCGTTCCAGCATATGACATGAGACGTTGCTCAACCACCTGATGTCCTTCACTGTTCGGCTCGCATACGTTGTCCACCACCTGGGTTTTCGTCACGCGATTCTTCAAGCACTCCTAATACTCACCACTTGCCTTATAAGGACGCCGTATTTATGGTAGATGACCTGGCGCATCGGAAAAATACCTTGTCAAGCCACTGCCATTCCGAAAGCCGTTGTACTTCAGGAACGCGTAGCTCAATTCTCCCGCAAAGAAACAAACATACGGAATCGGAACCATGTCAAGACGTGTTTGCGGCGATGTCATCCTCGGGAACTGGGCCAACCCAAAGTCGAAACAGTATGAAGTCACCATTGAATGGAAGTCTCGTTGATAAAAACGAAAATGTATCCACTGCTCATCTTGACAGAAATGATGCTTGCAATGCTCTCGTAAATAACGCTGGGACAACTGACAGCGTCTCCTCATTCAATGAAGATGACCACCCGCAATTTTCTCAGCGCCATCATCACACAAAGAAAAGACGACGACGAACGAAAACTTCAAACCATCCACAAAAAGCCGCACTCAGTCGTCACAGTCAAAAGCAGCCTTCACGCATTGACCAACCTACTGCTTTTCAATCGCGTGGATCTTCGGTCGCTCACAACGCCCACCTCGCGTCTCAAACGTTCACTATGGTCGGAATAGAGCAGAGAAGCTCGGAGCTTACTCAGTCAAGCACGGGACCTACAGTTCAGTTCCATACGCCAGAAGAGCTCACATCGTTCATTGCACAGAAAGACTGTCATTCCCAACTAGAATCTGACCACACCACGCCTATTGCGGTGTTGCCATTGGGAGCACATGCAGCCATCTGAAAGCCCAAACACGGGAGGCCCGGAAGCAACTCCTACAGGTTGCCAGGTGCCAGAAGCCTACGTATTGAATGCTATCACAGGGGCCTCTGATGTTCCTTTAGTCATATCTGTTCTACCAACTTCGCTGCCTGAAAAGCGTTTGCAACAGCTACCTACTGAACATTACGTCAAATCGCCAAGAAAAACATTGTCTTATTGCAAAAAGGCTGCCACTTCAACACTTATCGCAACATCAGCAAGGTCAGAACAATTAAATCGCCCAGGTTAAGTGTCTTGTTATTCGACACAAACAACTAGAGACTTCGGAAGAACACACACGGCGTCAAGAAAGACGTTTACAAACGACTCAACCGAAGCGACAACATATTCAAGATGTCTCACTCGAGACAAAGAAAGCATCGAATGCCAGACATTTTCCCAAGGGACGTCGAGTAAGTTTTCTCAAGCAGAGATCAATACTCAGACAACATGACATACGACGACGGAAAAAGCGCAAATTAACACCCTGTATTACGCAAGGACGTTGAAATCACCGCAACAAGCTTGGTCAACAAACACGCAAACGGTTGGCGCTGCATGTGTACCAATCAAGGCAAAGAGCACGATGCCTACGCAAATCAGGCTGTTGGTGCTCCAAAGCCTTCACACTGCGTTCATTCCTTGCCAGAGTACCAACAGTTTCATCATCTGCAGTTTCCACGTTCAAGGTGTACGTGTGTTCTACAGTACGCAACAGTCAGCCTCGCCCACCAGAACTCCAGGACTTACCGTACTGCTGCACTCTCCTGTGAAGCTAGTGTGTTTACGAAAACTTTCTGGGACATGGAACAATCTTCCTTTTTTGACAGTGTTCACTTCTAAGCCGCGCATGCTTAGTTTTCGTTTCTGTTCGTCTGACGTGGCTTCTTTCGGGGAGAGGGGGAATCCTGTGACGTAAGAAGGCAGGGATGGTTAGGAGAAGTAGATGAGAAAGAAGTGCTTGACGGAATAAACATGGCGTTTGAGCTAGGCCACGTCTCCCATGCATCGTAGCGTCATATATATATATATATATATATATATATATATATATATATATATATATATATATATATATATATATATATATATATATATTTCTGCTTTTCAACTGGAGTTCCCAATCTATGCGACTACCGTTCTGCGAGGCGTGATTGGAGTCTGACACTCTGTCCTCCGCGGAGAACAGAGTGCCAGACTCCAATGTATATATATATATATATATATATATATATATATATATATATATATATATATATATATATATGGGAAAGAAGTGTATTCCTAAGGTTCGTTGTTCCGCAATTTGACACAATAATCATGAGAGCTAGCAGACAATCATGCCAAGAAATATATAGGGGAAGTTATTAGAACCAATAAAATGTAAGTAGGAAGTGAGAAAAGTGGGTGAAAAAATAGCCTGCCGTGAGCAGAAAACAAACCTACGACCTTCGCGTAACGCGTTCGATGCTCTAGCCAATGAGCTATCACGGCGGCTATACCGCCAGCCACTTTATTGGGTTAATATATGATTTTAAACATGGGAGTGTTAGCGCCTTCTGTAGCCATTGCTTCGAGTAATAAAACACCCTTTTATGAGCCTGTGTGGCGTCACGTGGCACGTGAACTTATTACCAGCTGGCAGCTGACCAATAGTTCCTCATATACAACCTAACAGCACTAAGTCTGCCAGTACGAGACCTTTGTTATTGAATAAGAGATATAGGTGTATACCCAAGGGCTTGTTTTTCCATGTTTTCACCCAATAATAATGACATCTAACAGACAATAATGCCAAGGAGTGTACAGGGGAAGTTTAATAGGAAAAAAGCGGGTGAAAAAATAAAATGTTATATATATATATATTTATATATATATATATATATATATATATATATATATGGCATCTAACAATGCCAAGGAATGATTAGAGGAAGTTATTACAACCAATGTAATCTGAATAAGAAGCATGGCAAGTTATTTTTGTGCCCACTTTTCTTTCTTCTTATTTAGAATACAATGGTTCTGATAACTTCGCCTATACAATCCTTGGCATTATTGTCTGTTAGATCTCATTAATATAGTGTCAATACAGTGAAAAACGAGCCCTTAGTTATACACTTCTTTCCCATATATATATATATATATATATATATATATATATATATATATATATATAAACAAAAGAAGGGTGTACTCAAGGGCTCGTTTTTTCGTGTTTTAAACAATATTACTTAGGTCTAACAGACAATAATGCCAAGGAAAGTATAGGGGAAGATATTAGACCGAATTGTAAGGTAAGAAGAAAAGTGGGTAAAAAAATAACTTGCCGTGGGCAGGATTCGAACCTGACACCTTCGAAAGATGCGTTCGACGCCCTACTATTTAAGCTACCACAACAGCCATCCCCCCAGCCACTTTATTGGGTTTATATGTGAATTTAACGTGGGAGTGTCAGTCAGCGCCACCAGTAGCCTTGGCGGCGATTGTGGCACACTCTTTTGAGCCTGTTTGGCGTCACGTAGCACGTGAACCAATTACGGGTGGGCAGCTGACCAGTAGTCCCTCGTATACAACCTAAAGGCTTTAAGTCTGCCAGTACGAGACCCTCGTTAATGAATTAAGAAAAGAAATGTATACTCAAGGGCTCGTTTTTTCGTGTTTTACACAATATTACTGAGGTGTAACAGACATTAATGCCTAGGAAAGTATAGGAGAGTATATTACACCGAACTGTAATGTAACGAAGAAAAGTGGGTGAAGAGATAACTTGCCGTGGGCAGGATCCCAACCTGCAACCTTCGAATGACGCGTTTGATGCTCTACCATTTGGGCTACCACGACAGCCATCCCCTCAGCCGCTTTATTGGCTTTATATGTGAATTTAACGTGGGAGTGTCAGTTAGTGCCACCAGTAGCCTTGGCAGCGAGTGTGGCACACTCTATTGAGCCTGTTTGGCGTCACGTAGCACGTGAACTTATTACGGGTAGGCAGCTGACCAGTAGTCCCTCGTATACAACCTGAAGGCACTAACCCTGCCAGTACGAGACCCTTGTTAATGAATTAAGAAAAGAAGTGTATACTCAAGGGCTCCTTTTTTCGTGTTTTACACAATATTACTGAGGTCTAACTGACAATAATGCCAAGAAAAATATAGGGAAAGATATTAGACCGAATTGTAACGTAACAAAGCAGAATAGTGGGTGAAAAGATAACTTGCCGTGGGCAGGATCCAAACCTGCAACCTTCGAATGACGCGTTCGATGCTCTACCATTTGAGCTACCACGATAGCCATCCCCCCTTTCCTTGGCAACACTGTCTGTTAGACCTCAGTAATATTGTGTAAAACGTGAAAAAAACGAGCCCTTGAGTATACACTTCTTTTCTTAATTCATTAGCGAGGGTCTCGTACTGGCAGACTTAGTGCCTTTAGGTTGTATACGAGGGACTACTGGTCAGCTGCCAACCCGTACTAAGTTCACGTGCTACGTGACGCCAAACATCCTCAAAAGAGTGTGCCACACTCGCCGCCAAAGCTACTGGTGGCGCTGACTGACACTCCCACGTTAAATTCACATATAAACCCAGTAAAGTGGCTGGGGGGATGGCTGTCGTGTTAGCTCAAGTGGTAGAACCTCGAACGCGTCATTCGAAAGTTGCAGGTTCGGATCCTGCCCACCGCAAGTTATCTTTTCACCCACTTTCTTTCTTTGTTACATTACAATTCGGTCTACTATCTTCCCCTATACTTTCCTTGGCATTATTGTCGGTTAGACGTCAGTATATATATATATATATATATATATATTGTTACGCACAAGGAGGACCAGGACGTATACGGCTGAAGGGGGCCGTTTATTTTGGTCGCGAAGAGAAGCGCCGGAGCGGCCAACAGGCTGATGATCGCAGTCTCGTCGTCTTCTTTTTTTCCTCCAGCTCTTGGGGCAGTCAGCATGTTCACCCATCTTCTTTTTCTTCCAAGGCATGCGTAACATTCCTCCCCTCGCAGACGAAGCCCGCCGGGCGAGGTAACCGATTCACCTTGGTGTGTACAACTTTAGTCGAGCGACATGGACTACTTGGGTTTTAGCGGCTCTTCTACCACTTCTCGTGAGGCGAGCTATTGTGTATGTGACTTCCGTGATTTTGTCGAGAACGACAAACGGTCCGTCGTATGTGGCCAAGAACTTTTGGCATAACCCGCGTCTTCGTACCGGAGTCCACAGCCACACTAAGTCGCCTGGGTGGTAAGTTACAGGCCGGTGGCGGACGTCATAGCGTACCTTCGATTTTTCCTGTGATGCCAAAGTGCGTAGACGAGCAATACGACGCGCTTCTTCTGCAAGGCAGAGGATTTCGGTGACTGAGAGGTTCTCGTGCGCCGAGAATGGCAAAACTGTGTCGAGTGTGTACCGTGGCGGTCGTGCGTACATCAAGAAAAAGGGGCTATAGCCTGTTGTCTCGTGCTTAGCGGTATTGAACGCGTACGTTATAAATGGTAACACGTCATCCCAGTTCTTGTGGTCGGATGCCACATACATAGAGAGCATGTTTACAATTGTTCGGTTGGTACGCTCCGTGAGCCCATTTGTTTGCGGATGGTATGGCGACGAGTGACGAAGGCGGGACTCACTCAATCGAAGCAGCTCTTCTACTATGTCTGCCCGTAAATTGTCGCCCACGATCACTGATGATCACCTGAGGTGGGCCATGTCGGAGGATAACGTGCTGCAGCAGGAACACAGAGACGTCGCTGGCAGTTGCGGTTGGTATGGCCGCCGTCTCGCAGTAGCGCGTGAGGTAATCGACACATACAATTATCCAGCGATTTCCGTTAGCCGACTTTGGAAAAGGGCCCATGAGGTCAATGCCCACCTGTTGGAAAGGTGTGCTTGGAGGTGGCAAGGGCTGTAGAAAACCAGCCGGAGCAGTAGACGGGTGTTTGTGGCGTTGACACTGTGTGCAGCTGGCCACATACGCCTCGACTGACTGTCGCATTCCTGGCCAATAAAAGCGTTCCTTAGCACGGTAAAGCGTCCGCGCAGAACCTAAATGTCCGGACGTAGGATCATCGTGCATCACACCTAAAATCGCTGTCCGAAGGGTTTCTGGCACTACCAGGAGGAAACGTGCACCAGTGCTGGAAAAGTTCTTCTTATATAGGAGTCCGTTGCGTACACAGAAATGGCATGCCGTAGGAGCTGTGCAAAGCGATGATAGCCTGGTGTCCTTTCGCTGTTCATCTTTGAAAGTACTGAGGTCGGGAAACTTCGGTGACACAGAAGCTACGAGATGATCGAGGTCATCGGCGTCACACTCTGTAGTGCTCAGTGGCATGCGCGAACGGCAATCTGCGTCGGCGTGTCGTCGACCACTTTTGTACGAGACTATGAAGTTATACTCTTGGAGCCGAAGTGCCCAGCGCGCTAGACGGCCGCAAGGATCCCGAAGGTTGACGAGCCAACACAATGAGTGGTGGTCGGTGACAACTGTAAAAGGGCGTCCGTATAAGTAAGACCGAAACCGCTGAATCGCAAATACTACCGCGAGGCATTCTTGTTCTGTTACAGTGTAATTCTGTTCGGGCCTACTCAAGGAGCGACTTGCGTATGCAATCACGTGCTCGCGGTTACCATATCGTTGAACTAGGACGGCACCAATTCCTACGCCGCTGGCATCTGTGTGCAGTTCGGTTGGAGCTGATGGGTTGAAGTGTTGAAGAACAGGCCGTGACGTCAGGAGGAACTTCAGTTGACGAAAAGAGGAGTCGCACTCCTGAGTCCACTCGAAGGGAGTATTCTTCCGTAGCAAACATGTCAGCGGATACGCGACATCGGCAAATTTGGGTATAAAGCGGCGAAAATAGGAGCAAAGCCCCAAAAAAACTGCGGAGCTCCTTCACAGAGCGCGGCACATTGAATGCTTCAACGGCTGCTGTCTTTTGGGGATCTGGACGGATGCCCTCCTGATCGACTAGGTGCCCGAGAACAAGGGTTTGTCGGTCTCCGAAGTGGCATTTCTTTGAGTTAAGAACAAGGCCAGCGTTTCTTATGCAAGTCAGTACAGTATCAAGACGTGAATTGTGTTCGCTGAAGGTGCGGCCAAAGATGACGACGTCGTCGAGATAGCACATGCAAATGCTCCACTTCAAGCCACGAAGAACAGTGTCCATAAATCGCTCGAAGGTCGCCGGCGCGTTGCACAGTCCAAATGGCATCACGTTGAATTCAAAAAGGCCGTCAGGTGTTACAAAGGCTGTCTTTTCTTTATGTTCAGGATGCATGGGAATTTGCCAGTAGCCCGATCTTAAGTCTACAGAGGAAAAGTAAGAGGCCGAATGCAGACAGTCTATGGCATCATCAATACGTGGAAGTGGGTACACGTCTTTTTTTGTTACAGCATTCAATCGGCGATAATCGACGCAAAATCTCCAGGATCCGTCTTTCTTTTTAACGAGAATTACTGGAGCTGCCCATGGACTTACTGACTCTTGAATGATACCGTTTTCAATCATTTCGTTCACCTGCTCATTAATAATCCGCCGCTCGGATGGCGAAACACGGTATGGCTTTTGTCTAATCGGATTGGCCAAACCCGTGTTGATAGTGTGACATGTTCGAGAAGCAGGGATTAGGGGCGCTTTGTCTTTCTGCGCAAAGTCGAATGCAAAGACGTGCTTCGAAAGTACATTGACCAATGTTCGGCGTTCACTTGTGCTCAGCGACTTATTCACCATTGGCAGAAGAGCCGTTTCGAAACTGTGACTACGATGCTCTTCCGGCGCATCTCTAAGCTCGGTCACCAGCAAGGCCTCGTGTTGTCCACTCACGACGGCTAACTTTAGACCATCTGGTAACATCACGGGTTCTGTAGAGCAATTGACAGTCCATAAACCAGCGCGTCCACGTCTGATCGACACCACACAATGTGGGATCAACACATTCTTTTTCATGCAGTTGGTGTACACTGGTTCTACGTTGGCATCAAAGCTGGCGGAATAGCTGTCGCTGCAACCAACAGGAACACGAACGGTTGATAACGGTGGTATGATAGTGTCGCCACAGACACACAATGCCGTCTCACCATCCACAGGGTTTTCCAAGAGTGCTGGCGGAACGTGATCACTCAAGACTATTGTTCCTGTGCGGCAGTCGACAGTCGCACCACACTCCCTCAAAAAGTCCATACCCAAAATAACATCATGTGTCGCCTGCGGAATAATCACGAACTCCGTTGGGATAACACGGCCTCCGAGAAATACGTTAGCTTGACACACACCAACAGGATGCAGTGCCTCCCCACTCACTCCGCAAAACTTCGCAGCTTGATTCCACCTAAATAATACCTTCCGCCCCAAGGTATCTTTAAAACACGCACTCATGACCGAAATGGTTGCCCCCGTATCCACCAAAGCCATCACAGGCACACCGTCAACAAAAACACGTACTTTGTTCTTGAGCATCAACACAGGAGGTATTTCTGATGTTAGCACGTCTCCGGCGACCTCACCTCCATCGGCCGCGCTTGCTAGTTTTCCTGTGGCAGAGGAGACGTGTTGCGGCGCCGTGGTGAAGGAGAACGGGGAACACGAGGCGGTGGAGGCGTCAAGCTCCTGTCAGATGTAGGGGAGTGGTTCCGGAAGCTGCGTGTCCAGTAGTCGTCGCGAGGCAGCAGGTGTGTTGCATTAGGGTCATCGTACGGTCGATCAGACGATCGTGTGAAGTGTTGTGGTGGGCCATAGCACGTTGCTCGCGGGTCATCTCGAAGTCGTTCGGAAGGCCGTGCAAAGTTTGGTGGGTAGCCATACCGTGGGGCTACACGTCGACGGTTGCAAAATCGCGAAATATGTCCTGGTACACCACAGGAGTAGCAAACTGGGAGAGGCCGAAACTCTCTTTGTTCGTCGATGAATCGAACATCGTCTTCTCTGGCGGAGTGGGTCGGTTCGTTCCGTATATCATAGGGATAGACTGGGCGTCGTGAAGAAGGCGGACGCTGGGGGCGTCGGTCATGGCGAGGAGCTGGCAACCGTGGTGCTCTTCTTGGCTGTGGGGGTGCGCTATACTCAACAGCTGCTGCACTAACCATCGATTGCCAAGGGGTCGTAGAAGGCGGCGGCGCAGTCACAGCCTCACGTGGCACATATACCGAATGTTGGTCGTTTACAGAATGGTGATCAACTGCTGAATGCGTCTGTTCTCTATAGCGAAAAAGTTCTTCGCGAACAATCTCTCGAATCGTCGAGGACAGGTCTGGGCAGGTGCTCGTGTCGATGCTGGCAACCGTTGTAACATTTGTGAGCCGGCCGAACTTTGGAGCAATCCTGCGCATTTTCAGCTGTTCGAAAGTTCGGCAATGCCGAATCACGTCGGACACCGAGCTCAGGTGCTCTTTTCCGATTAGAAAATTATATACATCTTCGGCTATGCCTTTCAGCAAATGCCCTACTTTGTCGTCTTCTGACATCTGATCATTGACCACCTTGCAGAGCTTCAGCACATCCTCTATATACGTGGTACATGTCTCACCTGGAAGCTGCGCGCGTTGAGACAATGTCTGCTCTGCCCGCTTCCTTTTGACGCTCGAGTCGCCGAAACACGCTTTCAGCTCTGCAACAAAAACGTCCCACGTCGTCAGTGTGTCCTCGTGGTTTTCATACCACACGAGCGCAGTATCCGTAAGGCAGAAGACCGCATTGCTTAGCTGAGCGGCGGCATCCCAGCCGTTGGACTTGCTGACTCGCTTGTACTGGACGAGCCACGCGTCGACATCCTCTCCCGATTTTCCTCCAAAGGTTGGCGGGACTCGGTAGTAGGGCACGGAACCCATTGGAGTTGGCCTTGAAGCGTTAGATGGGTGATCTTGGGCCATTACGATCGGTGCAGGCGGGAGTCCGGCAAGGCGGCGGCTGCGGCGTAGTCCAGGTAGTGAAGCTCCCGTCGTTGGGCTTGTCTTACCCAGCACGCTTCCACCAATCTGTTACGCACAAGGAGGACCAGGACGTATACGGCTGAAGGGGGCCGTTTATTTTGGTCGCGAAGAGAAGCGCCGGAGCGGCCAACAGGCTGATGATCGCAGTCTCGTCGTCTTCTTTTTTTCCTCCAGCTCTTGGGGCAGTCAGCATGTTCACCCATCTTCTTTTTCTTCCAAGGCATGCGTAACAATATATATATATATATATATATATATATATATATATATATATATATATATATATATATATATCCAGTGTCTCCACCGATCACAAAAAAGCAGACCTAGTGCAACAAGATTGCATTTGGTCATATTTGTCTATTGTTTACGATCATGTTTGAAAATATCGTTGAAGCGCACCGGTAAGGCACGGACCGAACATCTCTTCTTGCAAGTCTGTTCTCTCCATGTCAATTCTGTGCCCTACAACGAAATTTTCAAATGTAGACCTAGTGTATGTTGTTCCCAGGGTACTCGAGTAGCCAATACAATTTTCTCCGTTAACGACGGTTAACTACATAATAATAAATATGTTCGTAACCAAGAAGTACTTTCCTAAATTTCAAAGTACAAAAGAAGCCAATTTGCGCATGTCGAAATTGCATACAATTGCGCTACGTTACTATCACAACAATGCGTGCTTTATGACTCTTGCGTCAGCATGCTATACGGCTGCTTGGACATAACAGCAGCACCATCACCATACAGCACAGGATATAGAACATATTTGGTTTTTGAGCAATAGTGTGGCGTTGTTGGCATTAACCACGTAGATTTATAGTCGGTCCGCCAACAAACAAAAACTGCGGTTGCCTGTAACATAGTGGTCTATTGCCGTATTGTAACGTATTGGTCGCTCTGCTGAAACTTGCATCCTTCATCAGATTTCTTCAATTAAATACACGAGGTGTTTAAAATTCCACGTCTTTTACTTGTGATAATTTTATCAAGTAATATTTTATCATATCAGTGATAATCAGTGATAATTCTATCAGGAAGCTGACTGCCTTTGGCAGTCAGCTTTCCTGTCGCGATGCGACTTTGCCGTGTTGCATTTGAGTGGGTGTGGCATCGGCGGATGCATATGCTTCTCTCGCTGAAAGGGCCATCAGTGAGCCTTAAACTTTATTTCTTTACAAATAATAAATAGAGGTCATTCTATTCAAAGCACATAATACAACGCGCCTTGTCATGTTTTCAACGCCTAACTTCATCGTCATGATACAAGCTATACTTTAAAAAAGTCACAATTTCGACTCAAGGCTGAAGCGATGAACGCGATAGCAATACATCGGGCTGCTATACGAAGTAAGCTCAACAGATTTAGGCGCGATATAACTTTTAATGAACATGGTAGATTACGCTTGAATTGACAGTAATGCAGTAACCACAATATCTAAGCAGGTGTTGTTTCAAATAGCTGACTGTGTAACGTCCGACTGGAGGCTAAGTCCAAGTTCGGCATCGAGAAATGCGATAAGCCACTGGTGTTAGTCTCAAAGTACAATAACGCTAACGTCACCAGTGACTATCACTGACACATTCTGTAGGCAGTCACCCGGATGTTGTGCAGAAAGAAGTCCATGACGTCAATCCACAAGGTTGCTGATGAGATGTACTCTGTTGTGCACACTTGGATCTGCTAAATTATTTTTACGAAAAATACCTCTTTCTCTTTTTTTCAATTGTTATTTTCTTTCTTTTTCGGCTTTTTTCTCTGTATTTATTATTCCACTCATGAGGCTATACTCAAACCTACACCGATAAATTGCGCTCGTTTCCTGGGAGCGAAGCAGGAGGTAAAATAGTGAACGAAGACACTGGATAAAAGCGCTGATTATGATAACTTTCTCTACCCGGGTTTCAGCGATTGGCTGGCATAACCACTTCGTTTTTACAAGCGTGGAAATTTAACACTTGAAGGTCTGCCGTAATGGCTCTTCATCTTCATCCCCTTCGCACAATGAAGAGGCAATTATTCTCTATAGTTCATCACATGCCAGACGCATATATAATGTTACCGCGTATGTAGTTTCTGTATGTGCTTTTTAATTAAGTATTCACTGGAAAGTGCCTTCACGGGTGACCTCACTCGTCCTAGTTTCAGTCTACAGGGGACAAGGGAGAAGAAAAGCAGGAATGTTCATTAGGAGGTTGTGTTGGTCTCTTCATACTTTTCCCTGAGAATATTTTATGAACGTACTTTAGCAGAGCTACTTGGATATTTTCTGTAAAGCTACACTGACCCACATTTACTTTCATTATTGCGTCATATTTTATTTTCTCTCCCGACGCGTAGCGGGAGCGTGTTTTTCTGTGCAAATTTTATTCATATTCATAATTTTATCGTGGCAAATATTTTTGCTTTTTATAAATGGCCGTTTAATTCGGAAAGTGCAGCTGAGGCACTTCTCACGCCGTCCTTTCAAAGAGAACTAGCTGCGAGACAATTTGGCGCCTCCATTCATTCACACTCAACCGATGCCGTGGCCTAAAGTGTCCTGAGTATTTTCGGCTTTGCATTAAATTGTAGAAGCGAAGGGAAGACAGCGACATGGGTTGGTATTCAGAAGAATTGTTGGAACAACAAGGGGCGAAGAAAAAAAATTATTTACTGCTGTCGGTGAATATCTCTAAACGTGACGGTTCGCGGTGTGTTAGTGCAGTATGTTTGCAACCTAGTTGGCCGTCCCCGGAATGGCGTGGACCGCAAAGTACGTTCGCTGTTTTTTTCCGGGTTGGTTAGACCACTATAGCAGAGCTGTTAATTCAGTTTTTTATAAATAACAAAAAACTTTACAGTGCCTGAATATATCATATTGTGTTATGGGTGAATGAATGAATGAGTGAACGAATAAGTAAATTTTCATCGAACCAAGTATTTTAGTTTGCTATTTGGGGGGGGAAGAAGAGGGAATTATATCCTGTATCACCGTGCAACAAAAGCGGTGAAGAATTATGTATAATACCATTTCTGTGTGACTTAATTCCTCCCTCTTTGAGAAAACAATGACTGTAATGCTTAATCCCCATCTTCAATCGTTAGTACAGAGAAATGATCTAAAACCAGTATAGGTGCCGAAAGACAAGGTCCTCCCCTGCTACCTTCGCATTTTTTTATTTATGCTGTGCACTCGTAGGGCGAGTATATAGTGCGTCGCGCCACTCTCACAACCTGAGCTAGAGCTTAAAGCTGGTTTCTCGCGTAATTGATTACGTTTGAGCAAATATATTCTTCTCTGAACAATTTTGTTCACCTTGTTGGAGTACAGGCGTCATTGCTACATTAAAACAAAAAAACGTGTGGAAAGTGTGGCAACAATTTTTCGCAGAGAATCTACCCATTTGATTTCTATTGAGAAAGATCGTTTGTTAATGCGCTTATATTTAGCAAAAATGACAGCCACTTTATTCACAATATTTGTTGCTTTGTAGCAAACAAAAAGCGAGAGCTCAGATACACAGCAAATCACATGTTCATAACTCTAATGCTTGGAGTGCATTGATTGAGTGACAAATTGTATTGGCGCAAAGACTTTAAGGTCAAAAACTGCCACTCTTTGCTTGTATATAGATGAACGAAAAGTTAATAGTTTAGCCGCAAAGGCCCAGCAGTTAATGTATTTGTAACACATTATAATTTTTTACAAAAGAAGGTTCGCAACTACCTCTTTTGAATACGACCACCTATAGTTTTTGAAATTTGCGGATTGTTTGAGTGAACTTAACATTGTAAACGCCTATGTACAGAGGTGCGGAAAGAGACCTTCAGCAATCAAAAGCAAATTGATACGCAGCTATGCTACCATGACACGGTTTAGCAGTAAAGAAACCTTCTCTCCGCTTTTACACATGTCTACAATATGCAACTCACCTGCCAACTCCGCTTGCGTCTTTTGCGCTATGCTATACCCTCCCTTCTGACTCTCTCCTTTCCCTATACATCCCCTCGCTATACTATACTGTAGATGTTTGTGTTTTGTAGGCACAGTTCATGCCTCTAAAGGATGACGTGTTGTCTTCGCGTGCGCATTTTAAGCTTGTCTGCTTAAATAGGAACCAATCAACGATGGCTATAAACGGCATACTTCAGGCTAAGGTGCGCTTTTAGTGTGTTCTTACTCGGTAACTCATCGTGCAGTTTAATCTTGCCAGCTGGATACTACTTCGCCCATTCCAGCTCGGTAACTCATCGTGCAGTTTAATCTTGCCAGCTGGATACTACTTCGCCCATTCCAGCTTGATTATCGCGGATGTTGAACGCTTGCGTAAAGGCAATACGGCTGCTGCAGCACGAGAAGCGCTTTTTTTGCAGTACGTTCTCTCAATGCGTAACGAGAACAGCTCAGCCTGAAGAAGGGCATACGGGCCCTTTGCTGATGCCTGCCGAGATTGCGTGGGTGCCACCGTTTGGGACCACACCTTACGTCAAAGTTCACTGCTGCTCGAGGGACGCAGCAACACTCCCTCCTCCTTTTTTTCCAATCGCGTGTTCATGCTCCTTCACCCAAAATGAGCCAAGCAAGGCATCTCCTGTTTTAAAGACGATAGTGTTTATTGGGGATCTTCCACGCAAAACTTCGGTCTGTCTGTCTGTCTGTCTGTCTGTCTGTCTGTCTGTCTGTCTGTCTGTCTGTCTGGCTGTACATTTGTCTGTTTGTGTACCGTTACCGTGAATTGGGTACTCTAAACAGCACCAACCGATACCCCGAACGGCCGACCCCCAAACGTAGTGCCCACCAACGTTGCTCAAGGATTAGCGTTCTTGCGTGCGCGATTGTCAATTAAAATTCAATTATTGCGCATATCTGAGGCACCATAACAACACATGTACATTCTGCATGTTTGTCTTTTACTAGAAAAGGCATACATAAGAAATTTTAAGGACCGCAGCGCTTATCACGCTGCGCTGACCACGCAACGCTTGCACGAAGAAGCGAGTGTTTCCAACGCTTTGCTAAGACGACACGGTAGTGGCACCTACCTGTCACCTTGCGCTCTACACCTTATCACCTCTTAGACGGGCGCGCATACCCGTCTCAGGGCCACGTGCTTTGTTTTCCAAAACGAACCGCCAGATGACGCTCTTGTATCACGTGTGACGTGCCTTGATGAGCTCGTTCGCGTCTGCTGCATGCTCGAGGCACTCTAACGCAGCGCCTCCGGAGTACCATTCACCAATTTTCTTGCGCAGAACATCAAATAAATGTTTTGTTGATTCTCTTCACACGCAAGACTATTGTCGTTTGACATTTGCAGATTACATGAAGATACGGGGCCATTTTTAGCGGCAATCGAGAAGTTGTCTCTTACGCGGCGTGGTGTTATCGCACGCGCCCTCAGAGTAACTAAACTAGGGGGCTCGTTCATGTCTGCTTCAGCCACGTTTGTCATCCCCACCCGTGTGCCGTTTTACCCACGGGTCAAATATACAAAGCCTGGGGTGAATTTTTATTTAAACTTCGTACAGAAATAACGCCCATAGCAATGGTAAAATTAAGTTGAGAGTGTCAGTATAGTTGCTTCCATGACAATAAGCAATCAAGAGGAACAGCGAAAGTTACCAAAGCAGCACCCCGTACACCTTGGTATAACAGACAATAACATGTCTTGGCTGTAGCGTGTGGAAGCCGCATAGCTAGCTACGTGTACGAAAGCACACGAGGGAGTCCTCAAGAAAAATAAATGGAGATGAACTTGAACGCAAGTTATCTATCTAGGTTCTTCGTCTTTTCAACTGAGGAGCAACAATAAAAATCGGTGATGGACCAGAGTCCCGGATCGTCTATCAAGCACACGTGTGGTTTCAATACAGTGTAGCAATAACTTTTCTCATTTCTCATAGAAAATATGGTGCTATCTTACTGCGCATACATAAACATATAATAGGCTATGAGTTACAATATTCAGTTGTTCGCTATAGTTGGTGAAATTAAAAGCGGTCACACTGATGCATATCCGTCAGAACAAGCTACTGCGAAATGAAGATTCATGAAACCTCACAGAAGGACGAGCGACATGCCCATGCTCTAATGAGCTTACTGCGATATTACCTAAACGAAGCTTGGTGGTATACAGCTGTACCTTATCATTCGGTGAATAATCTTTATTGGGCCTCTTTGTTATCTTTCGCGCAACAGATAACTCATATTGTGTGTTTTTGTATCTGTGTGCGTGCCTGTGTGTGAGCAAAATATTGGTCGGAAGAAAGCATAGGTGACTTTTTTCTACATCTGCTACAAAGTAAGCAAAAACAGAACTCAACTTGTTTTAGGGGTTTTAGCTTGCTGTTTTCTTGCTGTTTTAGCCACACAATGGGTAACAACGTCTAGTTTACACGACGCACCTCACCAAACTTCGCGAAAACAGCTAAACTTTTAAGTTAGTATAAGTCCCATGGGCTGAATGCTTTGCCTTGCTCTAATAAAGTTGACAATGCACTCTAATAATACAGCACTACTCTCTACTTTGCAATATCTTATGACCAAAAAAATTACAGCAGTAGAGAGCGATTCAGAAGATAGCTGTCACTGCAACTTTGTATTGGTAAAAAGAGAAGACATAGAAAAATCCAGAACTCAAATGAGGTCACTTCTGAACCACCGTCTCCGGAAGTGACCCCACAAGAAGCTGTTTATAATGTTATGAAGACCAATCACCATGTGAGTTCTAGGATGCTCCTGTGAGAAGGGCCGGGACATTAAAATTTATTCGGTTTTTTTAAACCTCCAACCAGTGCACGCGTTTGGACAAAAACATACGATTGTGGGTTGCAAAAGTGGAAGTCAGGCTTAAAGCCGAAACACAATATTCACGTCTTTTGTGCACTGCCTTGCGGCACAAGTAAAATAAGTATGTTGCTGTGTAGATACGAACTGCGTATACTTCCATATTGTTGGCTGTTCTAGTGATGGAGTCCATTGTGCGACTTTTATCTAAAATGTAATGTCGTTTACCATGACCTCTCAACAACGCTTTAGTTACTTAGTGTGAGATACGAGAACAACGAAGGTGCACGAACTACTCTTAAGAAGAAAACGTGTTATTTTCTTTGTCTGAACGGGAAACCTTTCATGTGAGCTTCTGTGTGGGCGCACCTATAATGTGCTATCAAGAACAAAGAACGTTCGCATGATCACGAATACTTGGCAGCACGCCACCAGACATAAGAGTATGCACTGTTTATAAAAAATAAACGCAAATTATTTCGCCTGACTTTACATCAATGCCACAATCATTACATATATGTGAGAGTTCTCATAATTTGTAGCACTTCACACAGCTGTAGAAATGCCTGGGAGTTCCGTTACACAGGTTCTTAAACCAGTTTATTATGGGTGTAATCACTCCGGCTCATTACGTGCTTCACCTGGCTTCAGAAGACACAAAGAAGTTTGCTCCACCACGACGTTTTTTTCTCCACGGAGCTTTCTACACTGTTCCTCATATCCCGCGAAGCAAATCACGAGGTTACTCTGAAAACCATGCAGGACAGCATGGTTTTCAGAGTAACCATGCAGGACAGCCCTTGTCGAAACCAATCGCATGAAATGCGAGCTGCCAAAGCAAGTTTCACAGTGTGAGTAAACAGGCTAAGTGAACTGTTTATAGCTGTTGCGTAATATCGTAGATGTCACTCAGCAATATTAAAAACAAAGGTAAATATTTGCATATTAGAATATAAAAACAATCATGGAAGCTCAGTAAGTGCGTGATTTACCTCTCGAAGGATTTGGCACCTCAGAGGAACATGCCTCTGGCGAGCAAGAACTAATGCACCAATAGAAAGAGAAATATCACGAATTATCTAGAAATAGACCCGAATCAATTATAAAACACTTCAAGCAGTATTGCAAACTGTGTGAAATCTCTTGAATCCAAGCAATTTGATAAATGCGAAGAAAACACCGCATCATCAAAAATTGTATATATGAGTGTTATGGCGAATAGCCCCAGCTTCTCAGTCACACGACTTTGCTGCCAGTTATGACTAAGGCGTTCATGGCACGAAGACAGGGCGAGGCGTGAGATATCGGCGCTGATAAAAACGGCTACATGTACTACCACAGTAGAGTGACTTGTTGGGCGACCCTACTGAAACGTTCCGCATATACGGATCCGTACATACGCAATTATTGGACTACGGAAAGCCGCATCTTGTGGAAAGATACGAACATCCGCCGCTTACGGAAAGCGCCATATCATGCGAAAAGATGCGGACATCCGCAGCTTACGAAAAGCGCCATATCATGCGAAAAGATGCGGACATCCGCAACTTACCTAAAGTGCCATATCATGCTAAATTACCCGACAAGCAGCTTACGGAAATCAGCATAATGCAGAAACCATGCAGCTATGTGCTGTATCTTGCAAAGATCAAATGGACATTCTAGATCTCGAGTAAAAGCAATTGGCCATTCACGTTGTTTGCAAAAGCAAGTACTGTGTAGAAATATTTCATTGTTAATGTGTTGCATGAAAGTGAAATATGTTTGCTATCTGAAACAGCCTTGATGGAAAACAAAGGCTTGAAAGAAACAAATGTGTTGAGAAGCTACTTAATGAGGGATTGAATTATCGGCATCTTTCTAATTGTCGTGATGCGGAAGCGAAATTACCTTTCAAATAAAATACATTACAAAACTACTAAATTAACATGCTAGCGATCATAAATGGTGGTTACATTACAACACATTATTGCAGTGTTCTATGCAAGACCTAAAGAACTTATAAAGTTATTATTATCAATAGAGAAGCATTAATATACACACCAGCCCTGCTACAATCAATATATTTTTTTTATTTGTCTGTATGCTCCAGCTGTGAATAGTGACATTGCAGTGTTGATGGTACACAAATGAGGTGACTGCACCGTAATTTCACGAGCTCCACCTAAGCCACAGGATGGTGGCACAAAACACAATGTACCAGCAATTTTAGAACGAAATGCTTCAACATAAATAATAATCATAGCACTGTGAAAGTGTGGCGCTGTGTTTGTCTCATGAACGCCTTGTGGAAATCGGCGAAATGCTGCTTGAGGCTCCGGCACCACTGTAAATTTGGAAGGTCACTACCATAGAACTTATGTGTCCTTCATAGGCATCTGGAAATGAAAATAATTGGCACAAATAATGTCAGAGACACATGTTAGCACATTAGTTCACATGCACAAGAAATATAACACACAGAATGAAACTGAAAATGTAAGGCACACAATCCTTCATGTTATGCATATGTGAATAATAGAAGGAATGAGTGTATAAATTAGTTCTGCCACATCAAAGAAAACAGCATGCTTATCACAGTGAAAATAACTAGGTTGTCACGATTTTCAATGGTAGAGATAATCGAATAATATTGTCACGTTAAAAAGACAGGAGACGTTTTTAAGGCGTCCTCACAAAAGTCCGAAGAGCGGTCGGCTCAGCGCAGCCAAAAACAGAACAATGGCACGAGGGGAACTGCCACTTCGTCTGCCTCTTTTGCGCTGGCAGATCAAGCGCGCGGCACTGCCCCTCCTCCCTGAAGAGCATCGCCTCGATGCTAAACGAAGCGTGTATCGTAAAAAAAAAGACATTGTCACAGTGTGTGGTACGGTTTTAACCGCACCACGTGCACAATCTCGGGTCGTAGCTGTCGGCGTCGGGGTGGTTGGCTTCCGTCCGGAAGGACTTCGTAATTGACGTCGCTCACTTGTCGTAGCACTTTGTACGGGCCAAAATACCGACTGAGAAGCTTCTCAGAGAGACCTTTGCAGCGCACAGGGGTCCAAACTAACACCTGGTCACCTGGTTTATAATCGACTTGTCTGTGGCAGCGGTTGTAGCGCTGTGCATCGACGCCTTGTTGTTTCTTGATGTTTACGCGGGCTAGTTGACGTGCTTCCTCGGCTCGTTGCACGAAACACTCAGCATCTTCGTCGAGATCCTCGATGTTGTCAATGTCGCATGGGAGCATTGCGTCCAACATCGTCTGAACATCCCGACCGTATAGAAGACGAAACGGAGTGAATCGTGTGGTCTCTTGCGTAGCGGTATTATACGCGAATGTTACGTAAGGCAGTATTTCATCCCACGTCTTGTGCTGTACGTCTATGTACATAGACAGCATATCAGTCATCGTTTTGTTAAACCGCTCGGTCAGTCCATTTGTCTGAGGGTGATACGCTGTTGTCTTGCGATGCGTGGAGTAACTTAACTGAAAAACTTGTTCAAGGAGCCTTGCTGTAAACGCTGTTCCTCGGTCTGTGATGACACAGGATGGAGCACCGTGGCGTAATACAATTCTCTCGATGAAAAACTGAGCAACTTCACAAGCCGTGCTTTTAGGAAGCGCCTTAGTTTCAGCATAGCGGGTTAGATAATCTGTAGCGACGATTATCCACTTGTTGCCGGAAGATGACAAGGGAAACGGACCCAGGAGGTCCATGCCGACTTGATCGAAGGGTGTTCTGGGTGGCTCGATAGGGTGAAGTAATCCCGCAGGCTTAACAGATGGGGATTTTCGGCGCTGGCATTCGCGGCAGGCTTGAACGTACTGTTTAACGCAAGCGGCAAGTTTCGGCCAGTAGTAAGACTTTCGTACCCTAGCGATGGTTCGGGTGATGCCCAGATGGCCCGATGGAGGCTCGTTGTGGCAGGCAAATAGAATTTCCTCACGCAGCTCTGCGGGGACGACCAACAGGTAAGTTTTGTTGCTGGCGGCTGCGTTCTTCTTGTACAACACGCCCTGTCGTAAGCAGAAGGATGACAATCCGCGAGTTATATGCTGGGGCAGTGATACGTTGCGGCCCTCTAGATGTTCAATGATAGGTCGCAATTGAGCATCTGCTCGCTGCCGTAAAGCCAAGTCTGTTACGCTTACGGAGCCAAGGAAAGGGCAGTCCTCTTCGAAGCTCTGAGCGGCAGGCTCAACTGGCGCGCGTGACAACGTGTCCGCATCTTCGTGTGCACGACCGGACTTGTACACGATAGTGACGTCGTACTCCTGCAGACGTAGGCTCCACCTTGCCAGTCGTCCGGAGGGGTCTCTGAGGTTCGCAAGCCAGCACAGCGAGTGATGATCCGTCACTACTCTGAATGGACGGCCGTAAAGGTAAGGTCGAAACTTAGCAATTGCCCACACGACAGCAAGGCACTCCTTCTCCGTGGTACTGTAGTTTGACTCCGGGCGTGTTAGGGTTCGGCTTGCGTAGGCGATAACCTTTTCAATTCCCTCCTGCCGTTGGACGAGTACCGCGCCCAGACCGACGTTACTGGCGTCGGTATGAATTTCTGTTTCGGCTTCCTCGTCGAAATGTCCAAGAACAGGTGGTGATGCCAGGCGAAGCCGAAGCTCTGTGAATGCTGATTCTTGTTCAGCACTCCAAACGAACGGCGTATCGTCTCTAGTGAGTCTAGTTAATGGTTCGGCAATTTTCGAAAAATTGCCTATAAAGCGCCGGTAGTACGCGCATAGACCAAGAAACCGCCGCACACTTTTCTTATCGGCAGGAGTCGGGAAGGCTGCGACAGCGGCGGTTTTCTCAGGGTCAGGACGGACGCCTTCTGCGCTTACGACATGTCCAAGGAACTTTAGTTCTTCGTAACCGAAATGGCATTTTTGCGGCTTTAACGTAAGGTTAGCTGTCCGAATCGCCTCAAGTACCTGTCGTAGTCGCTTCAGATGTTCGGAGAAGCTGGTTGAAAACACGACCACATCATCCAAGTACACAAGGCAGCTTTGCCATTTTAGGTCAGTCAACACAGTGTCCATCATGCGTTGGAAGGTAGCTGGCGCAGAGCAGAGTCCGAACGGTAGCACCCGAAATTCGTAGAGGCCATCCGGCGTGACAAAGGCGGTTTTTTCACGGTCGCGCTCATCAACCTCAATTTGCCAGTAGCCACTCTTTAAATCCAGGGAAGAAAAATACTTCGCTCGTCGTAGTCGGTCAAGCGAGTCATCAATACGCGGCAGCGGATAAACATCTTTTTTTGTGACGTTGTTGAGCTTTCTGTAATCTACACAGAAGCGAAGCGTACCGTCCTTCTTCTTAACCAGAACGACCGGTGAGGACCAGGGACTGTTCGAAGGCTGGATAACGCCGTCGTCGATCATTTCTTTCACTTGCTGCTTGATAGCTGCGCGTTCTGTCGGCGAGACGCGGTATGGCTGTTGGTGAATAGGTCTTGCGTCGTCGTAAGTGATTATCCTGTGCTGTGTAATTGGCGTCTGACTCACTTTAGACGACTGAGCAAAGCACGCCCTGAATTCAAACAATAGCTCTCGCAAGGCCCTCTGGTTCTCTTCCGGCAGTGCACTGTTCATGTCAACATCTATTACGGTTTGTCCATCGCGGCTACTGTCTTCACAGGCAAAACACTCAATGACGTCCTCCAAGGCTTCAGCGTAGGCGACCGCAGTGCCCCGGAAAAGGTGACGATGCTCATTGGTGAAATTTGTAATCATGACCTCGGCTGTACCGTTCCGAATGTCAATGATGCCTCGTGCCACAGAAATTCCAAGCGCCAGCAGCAGGGAGACGTTGCACTCTGCCACTGTTTCACCGTCACTGGTTCCTTCGGAAGTCACCTGAATTAGGATACTTGCACGAGGTGGTATTGTGACACTGTCGTCGGAAACACGGAGGGCGGTTGTACGGCGGTTGGAGTCCCTTGACGTAGCGTTGACTGTCGAAAAGGAAATGCAGCGTCGCCGTAGGTCGATTACGGCGCCATATTCCCGAAGAAAATCGAGGCCGAGAATTAATTCGCGGGAGCAGTCACGTAGCACGATGGAGCTGACCAAAAACGTGCAGCCTCGTATTTGTAGCCTGGACGTGCACAAACCAACCGGCGTTACAACATGTCCGCCAGCTGTACGTACATGCGATCCTGTCCAAGGCATTATCACTTTCTTCAAGGTACGTGCCAATTGTCCGCTAATAATCGAGTAGTCAGCACCAGTGTCTATTAAGGCAGTTAAATTGCGACCGTCGAGCATCACAGGTATGTCCATTGAAAAGTCGCTCAGCTGAGATACAGGCGCCGGCGTAGTCGAATTTCCGTTGGTCCGATGTCGCGTCGATTGGAGGGCGAGGTCTTCATCACGTCGAGAATCAGCGGCCTCGCCTCGAAAGGTCGCTGGCGTTAGTTTTCCAGGCGGGGGCTCGGAGACCGTCCTTGCGGCCTTCGATTTCCGTTGCCTGAATAAGACGACGACCGCGGTGACGGTGAACGCGACTGACGCCTGAGTGGGACGTTCTGCCGAGCGATAAAATCTTCAATTTCTGGTGGTCTCTGTCCAAACCGGGGGCGGGGTGAATTGGCAGGAAAACCCTGCAGCCCAAGTCGGCGGTACTGGCAGTCTCGGTAGAGGTGACCCGCTTCACCGCAGTGGTAGCAAAGCGGTCGTCGGTCGGGCATGCGCCATATGTCGGATTTACGCATGACGGGTCGAGTGTCTGCAAAATAAGGGACCACCTGTGCGGACTGCAGTGTGGCGTACGGGGTTGCGGCTGGTAGTGGGACTGGTGCAGGTGCGTTGTGTTCGAACGTGTCGGTATAAGTGGTGCGCTGGAAACCACTCACTGGGGATGGTGTCGTGGACGACGGAACGGTGCGTCTCAATACGTCTGCGTAGGTCACCCCTAGAGGTTCACTTGAAGTTGCGAACGCCTGAAGTGGTGCAGCAACCTGCGTTGGTGTCTCGCGACGAGGTGTGCCGAGCGCATGCTGAACTTCGTCACGTATGATGGTGGCGATGCAATTCGTGGAAGGCTGCTGCTGCGCCTGGTTCAGCTGTTGCAGCTGTTGCAGCTCGTCGCGAACAACCGAACGTATCAGCTCGCGAAGCGCTCCCACGTCGGTCGGGAACGAGCCTAGCCCGGTGGTATAGGTAGCATTCACTTGCCGATCGTACTGGTTCCGCTGCTGCAGCGCCTTTTCCATGGCGACGGCTTCAGTGAGGAACTCCGCAACCGTTCTAGGCGGACTACGAATGAGTCCAGCGAAGAGCTGCTCTTTCACACCTCGCATCAAGTGTCGCAGCTTCTTGTCTTCCGGCATGGTTGGATCGGCGCGAGTGAACAGATGAACCATATCCTCCACGTATGCAGCCACACCTTCATTAGGCATCTGCATGCGGGACTGGAGGGCCCTTTCAGCGCGCTCTCGACGATCGAGACTCGAGTACGTTTCGCGGAGCCTGTGACAGAACTCATGCCACGACGTTAGGAGGCCCTTGCGGTTCTGGAACCATGTGCGAGCACCATCCAGAAGACTAAAGTACACATTCTTGAGCTTCGCTACTTCGTCCCACCCGTTGAAATCCGCTACGTACTCGTACTCAGCCAGCCAATCTTCCACATCTTCATAGAGGCCACCACGGAAGGGACTCGGAACACGTGGTTTTTGCAGCGTGTAATGAGTGGGTGCAGCTGCGGGTGCAGCGGTTGGAGCAGCGGCGGCTCCAGCGGCAGGGGAAGCGGTGACAGCAACAGTATTCTCCATACCAGTCGACGTACTTGTACTGTGAGGCACAAACTCGGGGGACAGTCCTCGAATCCTCCGACTGAAACGGTGTACCGGCGTAAGCTCTGGGTTTTGGGTCACGTTCCGGCTGCTAGAAGGAGTCTGTTGCATAGGTGAGGTTACCCAGCACCTCCACCATTAAAATGTCACGTTAAAAAGACAGGAGACGTTTTTAAGGCGTCCTCACAAAAGTCCGAAGAGCGGTCGGCTCAGCGCAGCCAAAAACAGAACAATGGCACGAGGGGAACTGCCACTTCGTCTGCCTCTTTTGCGCTGGCAGATCAAGCGCGCGGCAATATGTCCTTATGAAATTATGATTTAAATGCTCTCTGCACAGTAAAACTTTAGAAACTGCAAGTGAAAGCTCTCAATGTACATTTAATAGTGTGTGCATGTACATCTGCTGCCTTTACACTATACAGTTTGTGCACAAAATTGGCATCTTGAACAATTTTGGGAGTTAAACCTATGCAAATTACGAAGGTTAAAACCACCATTAAAGCAAGCAGGACCAGGCAGGTGCCATTAAAAATCTGTGCAAGCCAGATAACTATAACCGAACTGCACACATATAGGGGAGCAAGAGTAACAGAAATTCGGCTGCTGACCCGCAGGTCGCGGTATCAAATCTCGGCTCCATTTCCGATGGAGGCAGAAATACTGTAGGCACGTGTGCTCAGATTTGGGTGTACGTTAAAGAACCCCAAGTGGTCGAAGTTTCCAGTGCCCTCCACTACGGAGTCTCACATAATCATATCGTGGTTTTCGGACGTGAAACCCCGCATATAAATCAAGAATAACAGAAATAAACTGCCAACAGAAAAGTTGGGTGCATGTGCTATCTGTAAGGGCTTACACCTTACTACATACAGCATGCTCATTCCATTTTAAATACCGATATTGAAAATAACTGCTCTATTAGGAATGTAAAAGGTAAGGTAGAACTGAACGACTCTTCAAAAAGTGAACCTATTATGACACCACGTTTTCTTATAACAAAATTGACTAAGACTCTGAAATATCATTATGCAAGAAAAAAATCATCAAAAGAACAATCAAGTTTGAAGTCATATATTTTTATTATGGCTACTATGACTATAACCAACAAATCGACCTCAATATGGCTAATGTTAGTTTTTAAGGCCTATGTTCACTAGACAATGAACTATACCACAAAAAGCACAGCGCTAAGGCAAAGTACCACACAAGAAAGAAAGCAGTTCTTATTGTTATTACCTACAATGCCTTTAAAATGGTATTTTTACCTCTACTTTCCGCTTTTTATCTAAGTAACTGGTGTGAAACAAGTTAGCTGAAAATGCACTGTGCCTCCAAAACCTGTTGGTTGAATCTGAATTTTTTTTTAAATGGTGAAGCTTGCACTAAATTAGGCTCCACAAGCCTTGGAACAGCGAGACTGCATGACTGTTAGGACTACTTTGGTTACTTGTGTTTTGTTTCTGGGCCTAAGCATAAAGACAAGGGCTTAACTGAATTGCTGCTAACAAACAAATGCTTTCGAATTTGCCCGAGCGTCAAAGGATGCTCAGACATTTGTTGTTTTTCGCACTGGGCTATTCTACACCAAACATACAAACCATACTGCCTGGCGACCATTACAGTTGTATAGTTTAAAAATGATGGTAATTTACTCTTCTGAAAATAGTTATTTGCAGAAATGTTTTGAAGAGAAAAAAGTAGTGGTCACGTGGGTACCCTCGGAATTTCGCAGAATGTCGTGCGGGTGTTATTTGTGAGAAAAATTTCAAAGTACCGCTTTTTCTTGCCATATGAAATTTGATCTACATATGAAATAAAGGTGCTTCTTAAAGTATTTGAAGCCGAGTAACATTAGTGCAATTTTTCCGCTACATAGGCTTTGAAGAATTCAGCCAAACTGTTTATCGTTTGCATTTCTTGTATGGCAATACTGCACTTTGTATGAATATTTGAGCCACAAATACTCACTGCACAGATGTTATATTTCACGAAAAAAAATAGTTAGGTCCAGATTACAAATATCACTATATAATCGTTTTTGTCCACATTGAGATGCAACTTGAGCTGTGTGTTTTTCTAATTGAAAATTACTTTTGTGTGTAAGTTGAAAGCAAATAAAATGTTCTTGTTATTTGGCAAGTGTTATTATTACAATTTTTGTTTAAATGAGGAAAATGATTTTTGAAGTCTTCTATTTAGGGCCATGGGGAACTTTGGAACGGAAGCTGTCGTATATCAAACGCAGAAAACAGCCATCATAAGAAAACTTCAAAAATTCATTTCTACTTTAAAAAAAGTGTAATCACATAACTTGCCATATAAAGAGAACTGCTTCCTTGCGTTTGATGTGGCAAAAAAATTGCACAAATATTACTGAGCTTCATGCACTACACACAATCACCTTTACTTAATACCTAGACCGAATTTGGTGTAGAAGAGGCAGTTTTTTTGAAACACTTTTTACTTTTTACAAACAACACCCAGAGGACATCCTGGGAAGTCGAGAAGGCACCAACGTGGCCTAATATTTTGTTCTCTGCGATATATTTTAGAATTTTGCTGTTTTCAATACAGTAAACGAGCACAATATTTTTTTTTCAAAGCACATTTAGGACGGTTGGCAAAATAGCTGGGATGTTTGATGTGTAATTGCTTCACTGCCAGCATTTATTCTTCCGAAGCTCAAGCTATCACCTCTCTGTTGCTGCCTCCCTCACATACAATGCCTGCAAAGGAAAGCAAAAGGCAGGTTCGACAAAGTTCACAAGGCAAGATATTTTCATGTTGGATAAATTCATTACCATAAACAGCAGCAAAATAACATTCATTTTGAGTAGTCCAAGACACAAGCTACATACCAGCATACTAAGAGCCAAGCATAAACTTTTCATTTGAACATGTGTGGTGATAGACAGGAAGCACTTATTGCAAGACTGATCAGTCTGTAACTGAATGAAGTACAATGCACCGTTCAATCCAACACCACATAGGCATCTTTGCTATAGAAAAGCCATGTGTTATTGATTCATGCACTAGATGGGACA